>WSYH01002923.1:0-75767 GCA_036426205.1 Ascaphus truei
AGCAGGGGGTCCCCAGAGCTGAACCCCATTTTCCTATATATTGCATTGAAGCAGGGGGTCCCCAGAGCTGAACCCCATTAATTTCAGCTCCGGGGACCCTCTACTTTCGGAGATACTTACCTCTGAGGTCAGTGCCGGTAGCCGCTCCGGCGGAGCGAGCAGGGCTTTCAAGTTTAAAGCTCCCGCGTCACATGGGCCAATAGGAAGCCGCACTGATGGCGTTGCGGCTTCCTATTGGCCCACAGGACGCGAACACTTTCAACAGCGGACACATTGTGAACCCTGGTAGCAAAGGACAGCGGCTACCGGCCCCTGATTGGCAGGTAAGTATCTCCGGATGCAGGGGGTCCTCGGAGATGCAATTAACGGGGTTCGGCTCCGGGGACCCCTGCTTTGATGCTTGGCTTGCCTCTTTAACTGATCTACAAATGGTATCCTAGTATCGCGCCACATTTTAATGAGGCCTCACAGAGAGGTCGAGGTCGGGGACATTGACACGCATTTATAAGTGGTAAGTCTGGGATATAATCCCTATGTGAGGGGCTCAGCAATCCTATGTATATGTATAGGAGTCAGGCATATGTGATTATACTCAAGGTATCTGGGCATGCATGAATGCTGCTGTGGACTCACAGGTTAATTGAAGTGATATACTGGTACATGTGATACTGAAGAACGAACACAGATTCATATATATGCCATACAAGTCTAATGTGTGTCCCTAGTAAAACAGATGTAAATAATGAATAATCACTGTGAGAACTCACTTTTGTAAGCAGCAGCCCAGTCCTAGGTAATTGCGTGCATCACGCCCAGTATGCATGAGGAAATCTTGATCCCGTGGGGTCCGGTGGCGGAGCACAGCTACACAAAGCAGAGGGGGCTGCAACCAGTATGGAGGCTAAAAAAGTTTATTGGGTGGTCATAGGAAACAAGTGAACTCTAACGCGCGGATTTACTCTTTGACAAAGGGACACAGGTCCCGAAACGCGTTAGAGTTCACCTGTTTCCTATGACCATCTAATAAACTGTTTTAGCCTCCATACTGGTTGCAGCCCCCTTTGCTTTGTGCAGCTGTGCTCCGCCACCGGACCCCACGGGATCAAGATTTCCTAAGTATTGATTTATAGTGTCCCTAATGTTTATATATACATTGATGCATTTCCCTAATGGAGGATTGATATTACTCTATATATTCTTATTATAAATAGATAGTTTAAGGAATAATGATTAGCCTCAATGGGAAAAAGTATTTTTTAATATATAGATATGCTCTAAATCTATATAGTCTGTAATAGAGTGACATAATACTGTGTGCTATTCTTGGTAGATTTTGAAACAAATTATGAGATCTATTTTTTGTTATTATAGAGTAATTACTACCAATTTCATATTAACCAATAAGAAGAGGGAGATGTCTAAATATAGATAGGGACAGACATGTCAACATTAACCCCTGAAGAAACAGCATTCGTGAAGCGTTGGGTGATTATTGATCAGCGGTAATGCAGCAAGAGGCTAGAGGTGGAGAGAGGCCCGACTAAGGAGCCTTTGGAAGCAGAACAGCTCTGGAGTGAGATCTCGCGAGATTGGGAGTAGAACACGTGACGTGCAAGTGTGCGGTGGTCAGGGAGATCAGACGCCGGTACACTGAGCAGGACGGACTACAACGGATCCCCATTATCAGGTTTATACAACCGGACAGTTGCAGGTCGGGGCACAAACTGAGTGTGAGAGACTCAGTTTGATTATAATCTCTCCAACTGCCCTTTTTAATACTCACAAAGGGCATCCAGATATACCCACAGGGTATCAGTGAGGAACACGTTTGTCCTCAGTTTTATTCGCTTATTAGGCTTGTTAGTGCACACTTTGTACTTGACAAGTATTAGGAGATTGTACCTGATACCTTAATTAGTTATTGATCGAGAACACTCACACAGAGTTCACACTTCGACCACAGTTACTATATTGTGTTGTTTTTAAAGCCCTATATTTTATATTCGTTTTGGATCATTAAAGTATTTTAAAGATTTCATTATACATTAATGGTGTTAGATTGCTTGCCACTAGGTTTTCTGTTCTTGTGTATTCCTTGGCTCAATAACTGCAAGGTTCCCAGGTCATCTGGCTGCAAAACAAGCCCAAATCATCACCCCTCCACCACTGTGCTTGACAGTTGGTATGAGGTGTTTGTGCTGATATGCTGTGTTTGGTATTCGCCAAACGTGGCGCTGTGCATTATGGCCAAACATCTCCACTTCGGTCTCGTCTGTCCAAAGGACATTGTTCCAGAAGTCGTGTGGTTTGTTCAGATGCAACTTTGCAAATCTAAACCGTGCTGCCATGTTCTTTTTAGAGAGAAGAGGCTTTCTCCTGACAACCCTTCCAAACAAACCATACCTGTTCAGTCTTTTTCTAATTGTACTGTCATGAACTTTAACATTTAACATGCTAACTGAGGCCTGTAGAGTCTGAGATGTAACTCTTGTTTTTTTTGCAATTTCTCTGAGCATTGCAGGGTCTTACCTTGGGGTGAATTTGCTGGGACGTCCACTCCTGGGAAGATTGGCAACTGTCTTGAATGTTTTCCACTTTTGTATAATCTTTCTCACTGTAGAATGATGGACTTTAAATTGTTTGGAAATGGCCTTATAACCCTTCCCAGATTGATGGGCAGCAACTATTGCTTCTCTAAGATCATTGCTGATGTCTTTCCTCCTTGGCATTGTGTTAACACACACCTGAATGCTCCAGACCAGCAAACTGCTAAAACTTCAGCTTTTATAGAGGTGGTCACACTTGCTGATGATCAATTTATCAAGGGCATTTGATTAGCAGCACCTGTCTGCTACTTAGCATCTTAATTCCTATGAAAGCAGTAAGGGTGTACTTAGTTTTTCACACATAACTTCTCCATTTTGGCTTTATTTTTGTTAAATATATCATGACACTGTGTAATATGTCATGTGTTGTTGTTCATCTGAGGTTGTATTTACCTAATTTTAAGACCTGCTAAGGAACAGATGATTGTTACTGTATGTCATGATATGTAAAACCATAGAATTCAAAGAGGGTGTACTTTCTGGGGGGGGGGGGGGAAGGGGCGGAGAGGGGAAATAGGCAAATATTGCTTGGTTTGTGAATTTCATATCTCAACACAATAAGACTACTGAATGAATAAGCACTGGGCATTGTGTTTGGCCAATAGTTATAGGCATCCCCAGAAAACACAAAAGATTGCCTTCTTTATTATTGTATTCATATTTCTTCTATCCAGTATTGCAATTCACTGTATTAATACTGTATGCAAGGTCACTTTGGCAGAATTATTTTTATGTTTAAAATACACATACAGTACGCATATATTTAGTTCACTGAACTAAACAATCGAGAAAATTGTATTTTTAGAAAAAAATTAATTGTTTGCAGTAGCAATAGCATGCATGAAAGAGCTTCAATTATCTTGTATCTTTTCTGACTCTGAAAAGGCTGACTTTTCCTATTCTGTTTGTAAACAACATTATAAATAAAAAAATTAAAAATATATATAAATATATATATATATATAAAAAGGAAAAAAGAAAGGTGCGCAAATATGACTAACAAACAGAAACCTGTGTATAAGTGGATGCTGCCACAATGTAAGGAAAACACACAATTCCAATATGTAGGAGGGTAAAGAAAAAACAAAAAGGCGCAAACCACTGACCACAATGCTTAAGTTATTAAACAATAACAATACAATAATGATGCAATGAAAGTCCAATCTGTAGAATCCTGGATTGAGTGGGATCTATAAATGAAAAAGATAACTAAATATGGTGAAGCAAGTATGTATTAATGACACACAGTGTAAGCACAGATCCTACTTACGAAATCACATATTAAAATGTGCATGTCAGGATAAAAATCCTTGTCAGGAGCTGTAATACAGGAACTGTTAGTCGCAATTAGCCGCAGGAATCACTCCAAAAGACACCGTCTGGTTCCAACGTCAGTATATGTTGATCTCCTCCTCCTCACCTCCTTGGCTGGAAATATCACGATATTTGCGTGATGACGCTCCGCTTTTGCTTCTGAGTAAACAGAAGCTCCTCCGTGGGTGAAATCAGCCAACAATGCCGCTAATAGCGGTTACAGAGTTCCAATTGCCTTGAATATGGCATACAGTCCAGCAAGTACAAAAAATCCAAGGGACAAGGTCAAGACAACCTTACCTCTATGCATTTCGTCTAAAAAGACTTTATCAAGGGGTATGTGGTTACACCCGTGTGAGGTATCTAAATAGGCTGGAATCTACTATGATTGGTCCAAATATGACCCATCACTCCAGCCTAATAGAATCTTCACACAGGTGACAGGTGCAGATAATGAGGTAATAATAACCCATATCATATAAAATTAACCACCATCTAAGAACAATTAATGCACATAAATTTATAAAAAATGATAATACATAATATAAACTCATAATAATATATAAACTTATAATTGTAGAAAACTGCAAAGATATTAGTAATGAAATGTCAAACATACAGAGAATATATATGATTGGAGACAAAGTGGGTACTAAGTCAAAAAGGTACCCAGATCTATATCCACATTTAATCCCAGTGTGACAAGTGTTTTGACCATATGTATCCACTTTGTCTCCAATCTAGAAATGGAATTGACAACATCCCCTCCCCTCCAACTCAGGGATACCTTGTCAATACCCATACAAAGAATCCCCGCGGGGCTACAGACATGAAATTCTGAGAAATGTTTAGGCAAATTATGTTGTTGGAAACCTTTTTGTATATTTGTGATATGTTCTGCAAAACTAATTTTTAATTTTCCTGTTGTACGCCCAATGTATTGCTTATTACATGGGCACTGTATAAGGTACACAATATTAGTTGAGTCACAGGTTATGAATTGTTCAATATTATGGATATCACCCGTATGAAAGGATTTAAATGATTTAATGCTTTTAGCCCCATGCAAATCTAGTTTGCAAGTTTTGCATTTAAGGCACCTATAAAAGCCCTTAGCATCCAAAAATGTGGTGCTAGAGACTATTTGGTGAGCTGGTTTTAAGCAGCTAGGTGCCAATTTGTTTTTTAAGGTGTTAGATTTTGTAAATAACACACGTCGTGTTTTAGGTAAATGTGACTGAAGAATAGTATCTTTTAAAACAAAATGCCAATGTTTATGTATCACTTTTTTAATATCTGAAGCTAAAGGATTAAATTGTGTAATAAACGGAACATCTAATATACCAGTATTATTAGTGTTTAGTGTTTGTTTTGAATTATATTTTAGGAGGTATTTTCTGTCAATATATATATATATATATATATATATATACAGTGGTCGACAAATCACCAAAAAATCTACTCGCTGAACAAAAAAATTTACTCGCCACCTAGTACCACACGTGTGCTGCTTGGGCCAATAGGAGCTCGCCACGATGTTATATCCACTCGCCCGGGGCGGGCAAATGTATAGGTTTGTCGAACACTGTATATATATATATATATATATAGGGGAGGGTTTTTAGTCAACTTTTCACCCCCCATAACCTTAATAATGTGTGGTGAAGACCTATCCAAAGTCTTAAATTGCAAAGCCAGTACAACCAACCTCAAAATGATGAGACCCACAGTCTGTCTGTGAGTGGGTTCACTTGCTTTGCATCTCACCCCTGGCTATGTTTAAAAGCTGTGTTTAAAACAGCGAACATTGGCTTAAGGGTGCCATGTAATAGTGGCTTTAAGACAAAAGGCCGCACTGTGTGCTCATTTTCATGTCATTTCCCAGAATCCCTTGTTGCAGTGAAAGCACTGTATGCTAGGTGATAATGGCGAAAAGCAGGGTTGCAGACCTGTCTAAGACATGTGAATGTGCTCACAAGTAATGACACTGACACCGAGTCAGAGCAAGAGAGAGCCGCGTGGAGTGCAGTTGCTGTTTGCGGGCAGCCGCAATAGGAACAGCACCAGCCTGACATCAGCGTTCATCTAATCTATGCGAGAGGGGTGGTGAGATAGTCGTCACTCCATTATTTATTTTATGTGCCCTTTAATACTGCACAAATTGTAAGTGTGCATTTTGGAGGGATTATTTTTAACAAATACTTTATTAAATTGAGTTTGGATAGTCAGCACTATGGTGTCTCCCTCTCTTCTACTTTAAGTATACCCACACAGCGTCCTCCATAAGATGTCATCATAGACAACACTGGATCCTTTCTACACACCTGAGTTTTGAGTGTGATATGCTCTATTTACTTATATCTATATGAGAATAATGTTTGAAGATTAATACCATGGTATCTGCAATTTTTATCAGCAATACTATTTTATATGTTTTTCTCTTTCTCTTTTTTTGCATATTATGTATTCCGCTCCCTCATCCTGTTCGACATCTATCCATAAGAAAAAAAAGACTATTTTCTATTGAAGGTTGAGGGGGACGCATTTGTTGTATTTATTATAAGTATTTTCTATTACCTACATAATTTGTATTGTGAATGTTCATTCACTTGTTTGGAGATTGAGTGCATTTTCACTATTTACCACTGGGGGTCACTATCAGCCAAATATTTCATTATCTTCTACACATTTTATTGTGGTTGGAATTATAGCTTACTGTTATAAGCACCAGTCCTGTTGTGCTTTTGTGTGACAGTAAAATAGGGACATAAATACAGGGAAACATAGAGTGCATTACAAGACCCAAGAGCTGACAATTAAGCCCTTGACGCACAGTTTTAGTGGCAGCCAGTTGGGCTTCACCTTTATTTATGAAGGCTGCCTACCCCCTACCGTCACACCTCCCCTTCAAGATAAAGGCTTTGGGGCAGTCACCCTGTAAGAGGACATGTGCAGAGGTACGCAATGGAGACTGTTTTAAGGTGAAATTAAAATACGGCTTTATTGTGCCTGTCGCTTTAAACACAGCAAATATAAGAGAAATAGTGAGCCAAACAAAACCTGCTCCACTTTGGCATATATGTATCCTTATATTCCAGCCCTTTTTAACTGGGTGGCTACCCAAGCTATTCATCAGCCCAAGTCATATAGATATATATATATATATAGACAACAGTCATTGGATAATAAAGTCTTATCTGTTTGCTGGATTGCTGCCTTTTCTCCGGATAATCAGCATCCAGGTTTAGAAGTCTTATTTGTCAGCTCCAGACATCTGTGTTCCCTCGGTCAGTCTAACCTGTGAGACTCCGGAACCTCTGCTCTGTTTCCTTGTTCAGCTCACGTGTGAGCTAAGGAAGAATCTCTTCCTGTCTCAAAGGCAGGCTTTTCTAACAAACCTATAATCAGCCAGGTGGTGTTGGTTAACTGACTACCAGCAGTTAACCACCACACTGCTAGATTAGAGGCACATTTTTGACCAGGGACAAGTCCCCTGTTACACACCCCATCAGGTGGCTCCACAAGCCTCGATGTACTGGAGCTTTGTTGGTCACTGGATATGTCCTGTCGTGAGAGTCCGTCGACATTGCCGTGTCCACTGCCCTTCTTGTGTTTGATAGTGAAATCAAATTTATGCAGAGAATGACTCCAGCATAGCAGTTTCCCGTTCTCCCCAGAAACCCTCTGCAACCAACTGAGGGGATTGTGATCAGTAATCACGGTGAAAGCTCTACCATACAGGTAGGGCTGTAGCTTCTTCAGTGCCCAAACAATTGCTAGGCAATCTTTTTCAATGGTGGCATATGCCCCCTCCCGATGCAACAGCTTGCGACTCAGGTAGACTATCGGGTGCACACCCCCATCCTCACCTACCTGGCTCAGTACAGCACCGATACCATAGTCCGAGGCATCGGTCTGCACCAGGAATCGCTTGCTGTAATCTGGTGCTGCCAGGATGGGAGCACTAGCCAGGGCAGACTGCAGAGCCTGGAATGCCTCCCCACATGCGGGAGACCAGGCTACCAGAACTAAGAGTATATTCTGGGTCAAGTCAGTCAGGGACTTGGCCAGGATGCTCTACTGGGGCACAAACTTTCTATAGAAGCCAGTGGTCCCTAAGAAAGCCATAACCTGCTTCTTTGTATGGGGCACTGGCCACTCAATAATTGCCTCCAATTTAACTGGCACTGGCTTGAGATGTCGTCCTCCTCCTACCCTATGCCCGAGGTACAGTACCTTTGCCATACCGACTAGACACTTAGACGGTTTGAGGGTTAACCCGGCTTCCCTGATTCTCCAAAGCACCACTGCTACATGTACTAAATGCGATTCCTAGGAGTTTTCTAAACACAGCTATATCATCTAGGTATGCCAGTGTAAAACTTTTCATCCCCTCCTATTGACAAGGCATTGGAAGGTAGCCGGGGCATTCTTCATCCCGAACATAGTTGCACTCGTTCATCCGCTGGAGTACCGTATACGGGTCAGCCCAGGAAGCCATGAGTTTGTTCTGCTGAGTGGGCTTCAGAAAAGCACTTGCTGCCCAGGGATGAACTCTCTGCTAAGGGCATTTTTATCATACCAATTCTTCTGCTTGGTCTAAGAATCCTTCAGGTTAGCCTGTGCTAACCCCATGTGCCTCTCTAACCGGCCCCGGAGCTCGACTACATACTTTAGCACAGAAGCATCAGTATCAATCATCTTCCCTTCTCATCCCTCATGGAACAGGTCAAGCTGTCCCCGGACCCTGCACCCATATAGGTGTTCAAAAGGTGAGAACCCGGTGGACTCTTGCGGTACCTCTCGGTACGCAAACAGCAAATGCTGCAGATGAGCCTCCCATTCTTCCTGTTCAGTTTCTACAAATGCCTGCATCATTTGCTGCAGGGTACCATTGAACTTCTCACACAGTCCATTTGTCTGCGGGTGGTAAGGGGCAGTATGGAGGGCTGTCACCCTGCAGATAGTTCAGAGACACTTGAGCAATTTAGACATGAATTGGGCCCCTTCATCATTTAGAATCTCACTAGGGAACCCTACAATAGTAAAAATCCCTATGAATGCCTCAGCCACCCTTCTTGACTAGATGGAGGAGAGTGCTACAGCCTCAGGGTACCTGGTTGCAAAATCAACCACTGTGAGGATGTAACGCTTCCCTGAGCGGCTAGGGATCATAAGAGGACGCACTATATCTACAGATACCATCTGAAAAGGTTCACTGATCACTGGTAGTGGGTTAATGGGACCTTCACACGGTTTCCCAACTTGCCTACTCACTGGCAGGCATCACAGGAGCAGCAGAACGTCACCACTGCCTGAGATGCCCCGACCAGTAAATAAAACTGCAGTAGCCACGATCTAGTGCGGGATACCCCATGATGCCTTGCTAGTGGAATGGAGTGGGCTACCTGCAACAAATGCTGCCTATACGTACCACTAGTTGTCTTGTATGTGTCCATACCATGTCAAGAGCGTCAGTGGCTTGCTCTCTGTACAAGACCCCACGGTGCCAGAGTTACCGATTCGACCCACTCTCAGAGACAGACTCGTCGCATGTAGTCTCATGCCCTCTAAGTCAGGATCAGAGCGTACCACTTCCCTTAACTCTGCACCGTGCTCCGGCCATTCAAACTAAGTCACTAAGTCAGGGGATGAGCAAGTATGTTGGAAGGGAGGTCAGGACACACTACAGACTCGGTCTGGCTTACCTACCTGGTCTGCTCGGCAACCTCAGGATTCGGTGATCCCAAATGCGGGGGGATGGTGATCTCCTCAGTGAGCAGGGGTACCAAAGGCTCTCCTGCCTGACAAGTGTCCGACTTTGGCTCTGAGTGACCGCAGCCACAGGAGCATCTTCTTCCGCAAAAGAACAGAAGAGGTATCCAGGTCATTGGTGAGCAAGAACTCGGTATCTAAGCCTGGCAGGACACCCACATCCCTCACTCCTTGACCGGCACCCCAGTCGAGAAACACCTGAGCAGCCCGGATTGACCTAGGTCCCCCGTCTGGCATAGTGACCTGCATCCCTGTGCCAGGGAGCAGATGCTCTGGGCTAACCTTATCAGTTGATCAGACCAGCTGACTGGCTTGCAGTCGATCACCCACTCCTTTACCTCAGGCAGGCATTTCTGATAGAACTGCTCTCGAACCAGCAGATCAAACAGCTATGGGTAAGTGTAGGCTTTACACCCTTCCACCCACTGGGTACTTGTGTGGTCAAGTCTGGCCATAAAGTCCACATAAGTGTCCCGGGAGGTCTTGTCTGCAGACCTGAACTGCTCCCAGTAGGTCTCCATGTTCAGTAAGTGGTCCTTGGTGTGCCTGTAGTCCTCTCTATCCTCCTGCTTGATCTCCCAAACCGCTGTCTGTGCCCTTCCACTCAGCAGGGGAGATTGTTATTTCACCCATTCTTCCCTAGGGACTGAGAAGCGTCTGCACTGGTTCTCAAAGCTCTGCAGGAAGCCATCGATATCATCCGTTCCATCCACAAACTTGTCAAAGCTGTGGTGGGACACCTTGGCTGGTCGGTAGGAGGAAATGCCCTCACTGGGCACGGAGGGTGCATGGGGGCAAAGGATTAGTTGTGCCATCTTTATTTTTTTCACAGCAGTAGCTCCTTGACCCAGGATCGTTATCATAGCTGCAAGTTCCTCTGCAGAGGTAGATGGGGTCCCCGAAGCCACGGGTACCCCATGAGACACCGGGGCCACCATGACCAGTCCGCCAGGCTCTGTCCTCCACTCTCAGGACTGGCAACAGCCCCGACAAGGACTGCTGCTTCAGCCACAGTCATGCTGGCGATAGCAAGGGCATGCCCCTGCAGGATCACCTCCAGCTCGACCTTGTGTGCCCATTAGTCGACAGACCAAAGGTCTCACACCGGGCAGCCATGGCTGTATGATCCCAGGACCTATACCGTCCTGATAGGGAAGCCATATTCGCCTTGTGGCACTAAGCTAAGTGATATGGAAAAGTGAGAATTCTTGCTTTATATAACGTGTCTGGCACTGTCTTTGTGCTATAAGTCCCCGTAGGAAATTATAACCCAAAAGCCTTATGATCCCACTGCTGCCACCTGAAAAAAAGCCTGTCACAGGAGACCAAGGCTTTTAACTGGGATCATTCAGTAAGCAAAACAAGGTAGTGGAATAAAATGTAGTTTAATCGGGTACACCTGCGTACACACAATGAATATACAAAATACAGACAGAGTACACACTTACTGGGGGTCTGGGGTCAAAACCTAGTCTAAAATAGGTGTAGGGTGCCTGCTTACCCTGACCGGGAAATTCCTCCCAGCTTCCTGGTCCTCTTTTCAGCCAAAAACCTTAGCCACGACCGCTACATTCTATTTTCAGAACTTGGACTTGGCGTCTGACTTAGTCTCTGTAGGGCAGGCTTTCCTAGCTCCAAATATGAAGCCGAATAAAAGAGATTCCTAGGACTTAACACAGCCCCTAGAAAAAATCAGTGCTCAATGAAACACCAAATGTGAAGGCATAATTTTGTTGTTTGGAGGTCTTGGAAAAAGTCTATAAACAATGTTGATAATGTTTCTTTAAGTAACCACTCCTCATATCCCCTATGAAATAATAGCGTATGGTAACGAGAAGGCAACTAGCTAAACCTGTTTAGCACCAGCGTGTTGCAGATATTGTACTCACGGTTGCCCGTTTAAAAACCGCTAAGGGGCAGGAGGAGGGAAAGGCAGAGTACACCACGCAGCTCCAGACCGCAACCGCAGCTGTTGAGAAGAAGCCGGCTCATCTTTGTAGACCTCTTCACTGGGCTGTAAGGTATCCCAGAGTGCTTCCGGCTGTGGTTCCGTCTGCGTCCGCCTCACTATGATGTGAGCGTCGTCGTGGTGACTGGAACCGCCGGTGGAGACAGCTAGAGACAGCGTAGCTCTGCTTGTGTGAACCCTCTAAGCCGCAGGCAAGGTATGAGGGGTAGAAATGTATCGTAGAGACCTCTAATTCAGCCTGCATCCAGGCGCAGGGTCAGAGCAGAAGAAATCCAATAGGAAAAACCGGAGCACCGCTATCCAAAAAATGAACTGGTAGAAGCAGATACCAACTAAAGATTTATTAGATTAAAAAAAAAAAAAAAAAGACATGAAAAAGGTCCTGGCAGAGGATCTATCAAAATCATTTTATTTTAATCTAATAAATCTTTAGTTGGTATCTGCTTCTACCAGTTCATTTTTTGGATAGCGGTGCACCGGTTTTTCCTATTTGATTTCTTCTGCCCAAATATGAAGCCGACAGGTCTGTTATTCGTAACAGAGCAACTTTGAAAAGCCCACCCATGCTGCACCGACTCAAGTCACAAGATGGTCTGGTTCTGTGACTCGGCCATCTCATCACATACCCTCCACTGTTCTATCTTCAGCATAGAAGTAGGAGGAGCGACCAATCAGAGCATGGGAATTCCCTCCCACTTGCCAATAGAAACAGAGGCTCGTCCCTTGGCTGATTTCAGAGGAGGAGACGTGCCAACCTGGTTCGAAAAGTCGGGTGAGCGGGAAATATGAATTAGCCAATAGGAAATGCACCTAAGAGCTGCATCTACCCCCAGCCAACCCATTGCCACCCGCTTGGCAGGCTTCACCAGGTCTCGCAGTCTCAAAAAGTGTCCCCACAGGGTGCCCTTTGTACTCTGGACCTGGCAAACCGCCCTTCCCCTCTTACCAAACGGTTTTGTCACCTCTGGATATCCTCTCTCCTTTGAACTTCGATGTCCATGCAGACATCCCGGCACCTATGTAGATGCCCTGGCTGACTGTATAGAAATGTATTCAGTATGCCCAAAACAATATAAAACATGTTATAATAAAGTATATGTCTTAGGGAAATGGATCGGGATACTTGGGTTTGAAAACCAGGATTCTGGGGGACACTGTGTAGGCTCGGTGTAATTCACCTCACATACACGCAAATCATACTTGCACATCATGGAGAATTACGGGACTACTGGTAACTTTGTCCCCCGAACTCTTGCAAACCAGATAAATATATTTTGACCCAAATATCCCACCTAAAACTTACATTGCTGGGTTTTATGTTTCTGGGAAGAGGGGAACAGGCAAAGCCCCAAACAGGTCAGGTTTTCCCTATACTTTGCATGAGATACACATACCCGTCTTCATCTACAGATGGATCCCTGCAAACCATACGCGATTTAAGGGTAACATACCAGTACTACCGTCTACTCCGGTCAGCAAGATTTAATACACTTTTTAAGTCTAGTTGCCCCTCAATATCCAGCCTTAAACTCCCGTTCACAAAGACCCTGTTCTGTAGCTATCTGCTACCAGGGGACCTAACTACACATGGCATGCCTAGCTATGGAGCTTACAGGGAACAGTAAAATGGTAACAGAAATACAGGGAAACATATCAGAGTGCATTACTAGACCCAAGAGCTGATACTTCAGCTCTTGACACAGGGTTTTAGGGACAGCCAGCCGGGCTTCACCTTTATTTATGAAGGCCGGCTACCCCCTACTGTCACAGTGCCATGCTAAATTGTGGGGGTCTCACTTTAATTATTGTGACTTGACTCTTTCCCCCCCACAAAAACCTCACATAGACTCAAGCAGGTGATGGTTTGCAGCATTGGCAAGGCATTGTGAACGACTTGTGGCTGCTCAAGCATAAGGCCGTTATCCACCCCAATCGAAACCCAATAAAGGAGGCTGGACCAATCCGAGGGAGGGGCATCCCATGCTTGTTATTGCATAAGGAACCTAGCTCAGACGGGTGATCTCCAGAGACACGTTGACTGCATGCCAAAAGCAGCGGCCCAAACGTGGAGGAAACTGCAAAGCTGCATGGCTGTTTTGAATTTATCCTAAATAGGCTTCTGAAACCTAAACACGTGGTCACCAGCTAGCACTGGTGGGCCTCCACTGACAGACCCGGCACCGAAAACATGGAGCTGCTCTAAGGCCTTTACCCTCCTGCGTGACAATCACTCTCTGCCTACCCAATGCCTCCTTCCAACAGGGGTGCCTGTGGACGTGAGGAATAACCACGTTTTCCAAATAGGGTGCACATACAAAAAGACCTGTGAAGGAAGAAATTTGAAACTCACCCGGCAGATCCTGCCAAGGACGAGGAGGACCTAGGAGTACTGTACCAAGGAGTGACAGAAAAACTAAATCCGGATTATTGTAGCCTGATTCAGAACCATTTTGAGAAAACAATAGGATTGTAAGACCAACTACAAACCTTAACCTATTTTCCCCCTCTCTCCTATCTCTCCCCCTCTCTCAGGCATCCCTCCCCTCTTTTAACCCCTCCCCTCTCTTACCCCACATTTTGCTACAATAGACTTTTGGTGTGCTAATTACATATTTTTCTTAGTAAACAGGGACCAAGGACCCTAGTGATTAGAACATTTTTGTATTATTGGAGGTGGAAGTATTAAAGATATATATTGGGACAGATTGAGGGGGGATTACTCATTTGAGGGACCCTGCGGGGGTGAAAAGTGGGTGGGCTTGGTAGCTGTGTATATTAACGCTTGTCACATACAGTATGCAAGTCAAGTGCTACAGGTGTGTCGTTCATGACAGAAAGTAATATACAAAAAAGAGTAAAGGTACAGTATATTTATAGATTCTCATTGTCCTTAAGCACCCTGCCTTAAAATTGCTGTGATGTCACAATATCCAACAAAGAGATTGTAGTCTATATTTGCCCAAGGGCATGATACTTTTTTCTTAGCGCTAGCTTTTGTAACAGGTGTTCCCCCACCCTCTGGGATATTTCACTGTTACCTGTACTCTTGTTGTTCTGTACATGTGAGGCTTACAGGATTGCTAAGTGTCCGCTGATAGTAGTGGGGAAGACAGGACAGGCTTTTGGATATAGAGCTCTCATCTCGTTCTGGGTGCAGCACCTCCATTCCCAGCAGGCCCCATCAGTGCTTGGGGAGTCTCAACAGGAAAACCATCTTGCTCTCCCCCTGATAAACTGCAGTCACAGGCAGGAGTATAACAGCAGCTACTGGTCTTTATTGAGTACAGCCGTACACATCAACAATGCCTTTTCTTCTGGTCCCTGGACTCAACCCTCAGGGCTTGAGGTGCCAAAGGTCTACCCCTGACTCCCATGCTCCCTAGTGGAGTATGGGGTAATTGATCCCACTGTCCTGCGGGAGGGATCTCTTCCCTGAGGAAGGAAAACACTCTAAATTTGGATCTGCAGCCCCTTTTGTACCCAGGGGAGGGTCCTAGGTCTGAGCCCCTGATAGGGCAGTACACAGACCTTAGGCCCACTCCCCTTGTCACTCAAGGGAGTTGTTTACTGCTGCAGCTGCAAGGGCATAGATTTAACCCTAACACTGCCTGCGCTGGTACCAGGGCTTATGTGTTAGGTAGAAGATTAGTAGCCTCACTGATACATCAATACATTACCATCCTCATTGATAACAGGGTAATAGAACGTAGACATGGTATAACATCATGGATACACCCAGATTCCTCCCTTCCATGGAGAATCCATACCCATTTTAATAATAGTGCTTGAGATCAGGCTTGCAAACCTTCCTGCCCTCACTATCTGATACAGTGGCCAAATAGCAACGCTTCTGCCCCCTTCTGATATAAACTCGATCCGGTCCATATAGATGTTCCGTCTACCTTCCAGACACTCAGTAAGTAGAAAACTTTTTCATCATTGTAATAATATGCCTCTACACAGCGGGCAGCTAAGAAGTCAAGCATGGCATTCAAGCCATTCCTCTCTATGGGCCTCTGTGTCTCACATCAGGGGTTCATGAACGTACTGCACCGACACACTTTATTCGAGCAAATACCCAGTATGTACCTGGCAGATACCTGGAATGCGCCGCTCCTCACCTCTGACAAGCCCCGTTGCGTTTGCCTTCCCAGCCTGGGTTCATGCCTGGCTGACGGGCGGCTAATCTGTTAAATGATAATGATAAGGATTTAATAGGCTGCAATGCTTCGTGTGTCTACCAGATGGCATAAATTCATGAATTGTAATGCAGTATATATATATATATATACTGTGCAGTATTGCAGCCAGCGGGAATAAAATGCTTAAATCCCTGCCTGAAAATACCTCAATGCACTCGGGCAGAAAACAGTCACAAACCTCAATACACCCGGGTATACCCGAATTCGTGGGACTAGCCAAGCTCGAATAAAGTGTGTCGCCAGTGTAAGGGTAGTCATAACCATGTGACTTCCTGTAATGTTGGACCACAATACGATCCGCCCAGCTATTTTTGGTTACGCTCTGCCCACAGGCTTTCCCCGGCAGTACCAAAATAGTGGCTCTGACACTGGGATCTCTTTTTTCACCCCCTCCATTCCTGAAGATGTGTAACGCATAGCTCACCACAAACGAGGCGCGACCGCGGGGCTGAGGTAGGGATTGGTATAGAACGCCGACCACAACAGCAAGGGCGCGTCTAGAGTGTAGGATAGTCTTGCAGGCCGGGTCAGGATAATAGAGGACAGCGTAAATGTGGTACTTGCCAGTTCTTGGAGTGTAGAGTAAATAGCGGATCGTTGGGGTACGTAGCCGGAGTCAGGATTGGAGAGAGTAGAGTTGTCATAGAGCCAAAGCCATGGTCAGTGCAGGAGAGAGCAGCATCATCATATTCCAATGCCAGGGTAGTGCAGCAGAGAGTAGAGTCGTCATATTCAAAGCCAAGGTCAGCGCAGAAGAATATCACAAGGTCCAAGGTTCCAGGAGAGGTCAGGCAGCAAGGTAAAGGCAGACAGGCACGGAGAAGTGAGGTTCAGCGTCACACACAGAAGTTATGCTCGGCGAGTTATGAGAGTACATTGAGTATATTTAAAGGGCCTCCCATCAATGGGAGGTATCCAGGTAGTAGAACTGCTGTTTCTGATAGGCTGCTGGATTGCGCAGGTGCGTCCTATTACACAGCCGATTGAGACAGCTTCAGAGAACCCGAGCGCCGCGCACAACCCGCGCATCACACTGGCGACCTGATCGCGCGACGTCAGTGCATGCCATGACACCCGCGCCAGTATGGGGGCGGAGACAGGAGGAGGGATCCGCGGAAACAAAGGAGGAGCGCGGAGTATAGTTGCGCAGTGTAGCTCTGATGTCAGGATGGGGCGGAAATGGGAGGCAGGAACCACAGACCGACGGGGATACCGCGAACCATGCATGCATTGCGCGTCAATGCCAGAGGACCGGGAGCGCACCCTGGGTCCAGCAACAGAGGTGTAAGGTCCGGGGGAACACCTCTCCCTAAGGGGGTTCCTCCCGCGACCTCACTTACCTGCGCTCCGGCTCTCCCCCTTCGCCGCCGCGGGCGGGATCTTTCTTCCCCTCCGCTCCCCGCGGCGGCTACTGAACTCGCGCATGCGCGTGCACGGCCGAGGACTCTTACGTCCTCCCTCAGGGGGAGTTCCTGCCCCCAGCTGAGGCCACGTGCGCCTCTCCCGCGCGGCGCACATGCCTGATGCGCGTGCACCGCTCACAAGCTGCATATCCAGCGCAGCTGTGGTAAGTTTCTCCCTTCCAATCTCCATCTTCCCGCGTTACTCCCCCTCTCCCTATTGGTCCTTCCTCCTACTTATACCTTGCTCAGCCATTCATTCTTTAGCTGAGTATAGCTTTGTATGTCCTGTGTTAACCAAGGTCGTGCCTGCCTCAGTTCCTGTCTCTTTGTCTCCTTAGTGTTCTCTTGCGTATCGAACCGGCCTGGCTGTGGATCCGCTCTGGTCTCCTACCCCTGGTCTGTATCCTGACCTCCTGTACACCCCTGGTCTGTAACGAGTGCGACTTAGGGTAACATGGTTAAATTCCCGGTTTCAGTTCCTTGTGACCTTGGGCAAATCACTTTATCAGGCACCAATACTGTACATAGATAGTAAGCTATCTGGGCAGGGACTATGTGTCACGCACCATGCACTATTTTGTAATTGTGAAGCACTTTGAGTCCCATTGGGAGAAAAGCACTGTATAAAATAGAGTTATTATTATTAATATGTACAGCTTAGAGGAGAGAAGGGAGATGTGATAAAAATAGAAACTATACGAAAAAAGTTATTATTATTTAGGACATCTCTGGGTCTCCTTTCCTTATACTTGAAGGGCAGTATACCCTTTACACTATGCTCCCCAATTATTTTATTGGATGGGTAGATATTTTACAGCATCTTCCGCAATTGTTTGCATTTAAGCTTTTAAAATGTTAATTGTATCATTTTGTTGTATTTTACAGAAGGAAATTTCGCTGCTCGATTTTCTTTTTTTACCCCACATTTTTTTACAGGATGGTAAATGGGTGATCTTTTGGAGTGGAACCGCACTACTTTCCGCTCTGGAGATCCCTCTACCCAGTTTCCCGAGATATTTAACGGTGAAGGATTAAATCTCCTCCAGGGGAAATAAAATGGCTGCCAAATGTTGGACCAATCAGAATTCCCTTTAAAAACCAGGAATCTATAGTGGAAACTTGGAACCGGTGGTGCACAAAGCAGAAAATAACATGGTTCCACTCTGGAGGACACACACACACACACATATATATATATTTACAAAAAGATAGCTAGAGGGGATTGCTGCTTTAATCGGTAAATATAAAGTCAATATGAAAAACGTTTAGAATAATGTGTAAAAGATTATAATAAGTTTGGCAGTCATAGAAAGACAGGGAGGGTCAGGTGCCAGATGTTACTATGGAGTGTTGCCAGTTGGTGGCTTCTCCTAAATGAGACTTGGAGGGGGTTAGGGGGAGCAGAGGAGCATCATCTTTACTTCACTATCTGGAGTCATTTGTTGGTCTGGTTACATTAGTCTCTCCCCTCTCAGTCGGAAGGCAAGAGTCGATATTGGTTTTTATCGCTTGAAGGTCCAGATGAGTGTATGCATGCAACTATTTTATTTATATATATAGGTATCTTGGACTTATAGCGCTGGGGACTTTATATTTGTTTGTGCACTTTTGTTATCAGGTTTGGAATAGCCTGTCATATTGTCACCAAGCTGCTTGATTTATATTTATAATTTTTGGTTCTCACTTTGATGTTTGTTATGACACATATTGTTTAGCACATTATTGTTAGCACCTAATAATTAATTTAGTGTAGGTTAGCGCTTTTTGGAGGGGTTAATTCCTTTGTTTTTTCCCCAGAATGTGTTAACTGATCGGGACACTTAGCGGTGGCTTAAACCGAGACCAAAGTTTTATGAGTCACTACTGACACGCAAGAACTCTCTTCCCATGAGTGCTATAGGCCATGTCTATACATACTGCGCTATATGTATGCACGCACAGCTGTCTCTTACACATACAAATACTCTATGTAATTCCATCCTTAAATACCAATAGGGACCACATAGTATCTACACACACTTTTAGTAATGCAACACCTTCTCACATTTCCACACCTACCCACACCATTGATATAAACTCCCACTCCACACACACCTTTTGTAAAGTGCTGTATACACTGTGTGCTCTTTATTTATTTATATTTACATACTTACAGTGGTGTGAAAAAGAAAGTACACCCTCTTTGAATTCTATGGTTTTACATATCAGGACATAATAACAATCATTTGTTTCTTAGCAGGTCTTAAAATTAGGTAAATACAACCTCAGATGAACAACAACACATGACATCTTACACCGTGTCATGATTTATTTAACAAAAATAAAGTCAAAATGGAGAAGCTATGTGTGAAAAACTAAGTATACCTTATGATTCAATAGCTTGTAGAACCACCTTTAGCAGCAATAACTTGAAGTAATCGTTTTCTGTATGACTTTATTAGTCTCTCACATCGTTGTGGAGGAATTTTGTCCCACTCTTCTTTACAACGTTGCTTCAGTTCATTGAGGTTTGTGGGCATCTCTTAAGGTCCAGCCACAGTATTTCAATCGGGTTGAGGTCTGGACTTTGACTGGGCCATTGCAACACCTTCATTCTTTTCTTTTTCAGCCACTCTGTTGTAGATTTGCTGGTGTGCTTGGGATCATTGTGCTGTTGCATGACCCAATTTCGGCCAAGCTTTAGCTGTCGGACAGATGGCCTGACATTTGACTCTAGAATACTTTGGTATACAGAGGAATTCGTGGTCGACTCAATGACTGCAAGGTTCCCAGGTCCTGTGGCTGCAAACAAGTCCAAATCATCACCCCTCCACCACCGTGCTTGACAGTTGGTATGAGGTGTTTGTGCTGATATGCTGTGTTTGGTTGTCGCCAAACATGGCGCTTTGCATTATGGCCAAACATCTCCACTTTGGTCTCTTCTTTCCAAAGGACATTGTTCCAGAAGTCTTATGGTTTGTTCAGATGCAACTTTGCAAACCCAAGCCGTGCTGCCATGTTCTTTTTAGAGAGAAGAGGCTTTCTCAAGGCAACGCTTCCAAACAAACCATACTTGTTCAGTCTTTTTCTAATTGTAACGTCATGAACTTTAACATTTAACATGCTAACTGAGGCCTGTAGAGTCTGAGATGTAACTCTTGTTTTTTTTGCAATTTCTCAGAGCATTGCACGGTCTGACCTTGGGGTGAATTTGCTGGGATGTCCACTCCTGGGAAGATTGGCAACTGTCTTGAATGTTTTCCACTTTTGAATAATCTTTCTCACTGTAGAATGATGGACTTTAAATTGTTTGGAAATGGCCTTATAACACTTCCCGGATTGATGGGCAGCAACAATTGCTTCTCAAAGATCATTGCTGATGTCTTTCCTCCTTGGCATTGTGTTAACACACAACTGAATGCTCCAGACCAGAAAACTGTAAAAACTTCGGCTTTTATAGAGGTGGTCACACTTGCTGATGATCAATTAATCAAGAGCATTTGATTAGCAGCACCCATCTGCTGAAGAAAAAAAGGGGTGATGTAGAATAGCGCTAATGAGGTATTGATGATAATTAAACTCTAATTAAGTGCAACCCCTATGGGGTCTGAGGCAGCCTTGTAGAACACTGATAGTACAATCAGAGATAACAGAGACAAAAAAGAAAGCGATACCGGTGCCTAATGTGTCCAATTAGGTATTAGTCCTGGATATCCAGATGAAAAAGTTCAGGTCCCAATGATGCAATCTTATAATCAAGGGATGACCAGATGTGATATCCTCCGTTTGGTATGGAACATGGAATGAAAAAAACAGAATTTAGTGCAACACAGCTAACAAAAAATCACAGACATAGACTCACAAACCAGCACAGACAAGACTCACAAACGCAAAGCTGAAAATACAAATTGTTTAATACAACTATAAAATAATAAAATGTGGGACGATGCAACACTAATCGAGCCAATCCGGTAGAGTAAAACTGGAAAGCTACTCACAAGACGGCTCTAGAATACAGGCAATGAGCGCCGAATAGGCAAATGTAATCTGTCCTTCCTGGTCTCAGAAGTTGAATTAACCGCAACGTTCCTCCAAACGTCGTGCTCCTCGAAACCGGAAGTGACGTCACCGGATGCCAAATACCGGATACTCCGTCTCAGGTAGGCGGGACTCTCGGCGGGATTTTCGAGCGGAGGTTCTTCTTAATTCTGCTCCAGGGAATCAGCACTCAGCTCTCTCTGCTCTCTTCACGTGCAAACGTCCAACAGTAATGAAAAAACCCTATGCGTTTCGTGCGCTTGCGCACACTTCCTCAGGGGTATGAGTCATGTCAGTGGTGCCCTAGTATATATCCATATAAGACTGATCTGATTGGCCAATCAATTAAGACATTCCTTAAAGTGATACCTACTTGACACATGATATACAAAACACTGACATTTAAACAGCTTTGCATGAAACAGAAAACACAATTAGCAATATACAACAATCATCTACACGTGACAACATAAAACAACCATATAACTAAAAACAAATGTTTGCATGTACTTTAACCTAATGATATCATATTATTATAAAAAAGCTCCTAACTCAAAATCAATATTAAGACCTCTTGGAGAGAGAGTCTGTAATTCATAGATCCAGTATGCCTCACGCACACTGCATCTCTGCAATCTATTCCCCCCTCTTGAACTGGCTTGAATGGTCTCAATGGCCTGACACATTAGCCCCTTAGGATTTTGATTATGGTGTGTGAGAAAGTGGTGGGACACACTATGGGTTGCTAACCCCTTTTTTATATTGTATATGTTCTCATATACTCTCCGTTGGAACGTTCTACTTGTTCGCCCAACATATTGTAAGCCACCAGGGCATTGGAGTAAATATATCACATAAGTTGTGTGGCAGTTAATAAATGACCTGATAGGATAAATATTGTGAGTTACATTAGATGTAAAAGTCTTGGTGGTACAGCTATGCGAACATGCCAAACATTTTGTACATTTAAAAAAACCTTTTTCCAACTTAGCAGCTTGTTTGGAATAGTTTAGTGGGCAACTTGGAGCCAATTTAGATTTTACATTTGTGGCTTTTGTAAAGATGATAGTAGGTTTTGGTGGGAGAATTTTGGCTAGGGTATCATCCCTTAGGAGAATTGGCCAATACTTCTTAATGATCTGTTTAATCTTAGGTGCCATCTCATTATATTGTGTAATGAATGGTACCATCTGATGAAACTTATTTTGTTTATCTTTTTTCTTATATTTAAGCAGATCATCCCTTTCCAGATTGGTTACCTTTTCTATTGCTTCATTCAAGAGACTCTCTGGATAATTTCTTTCAACGAATTTCTGCTTAAGTTCCTCAGCCTGAGACGCGAAAGCCTCAATATCTGAGCAATTGCGTCTCAGGCGGAGGAACTGCCCCCCCTGGAATATTTCTGATCCAAGATGGATCATGTGAGCTGTCAGCCCTTAAATAGGTGTTGGCCTGCACCGGCTTGAAAAATGTCTTGGTGTGTAGGGTATTATTAGTGATATAAATATTTAAATCTAAAAAATCAGTGCTAGATTTGAAAGTAAACTTAAGGTTTCTATCATTGTGATTAAGGTAAGTGAAAAAAGGCTCTAATTGTGTTTCACCGCCAGACCAGATGAAAATGACGTCATCTATATAACGTTTCCAGAGCACCAGGCTTGCCTCAAAAGGACAGTTGTTCCACATAAAAACTTCTTCCCAACTGTCCATAAATATGTTGGCATAACTTGGGGCAAACCTGGTTCCCATGGTGATTCTGCACACCCCGTTATAAAATTGAGAATTAAACGTAAAATAATTATGAGTTAAAATGTAATGTATACTGTCCACCAGAAACTGTTTTTTAACTGGTGTCAGTTGAGTGGCCAAGTCTAATTTTTGGGACACTGCCCTGCAGCCCAACTCATGGTCAATGACCGTATATAAAGATGTCACATCCGCTGTTACAAATATATAGTTGGGCTGCCACTCCAGTTCCCGCAGAACTTGAAGGATATGGGTCGTGTCCCTTAAATAAGACCTACCACTTGCTACAATTGGCTGTAAATGAAAATCAATAAAATATGATAAATTTGAGGATAAAGATGAAATACCAGAAATAATAGGTCTACCCGGTGGTGCAGTGATATTTTTATGAATTTTGGGTATAAAATAAAATAAAGGGGTGCATGGAAACTGAATAAATAAATACTCAGCTTCTTCTGTGGTGATTGCCTTATTTTCCAAGCCGGTGCTGAGCAAGACCTCTAGATCAGCTTTATATAAGTCCAATGTGTCTTTGAGAAGGGGGAGGTATGTGGCCATGTCACCCAATAACCTATTGGACTCTTGTATGTAGTAATGTATGTCCATTACCACAATACCTCCTCCCTTGTCAGCAGATTTAATAACAATCAGTTCGTTTTTTTCTAGTTTTTCTAAAGCTTCTTTTTCTTTGATGTTTAAATTGTCAGATTTAATCTTATATGATCTACTAGAATGTTCCAAGTCCTTAGTGACCATCTCGACAAAAGAGCTAACTAGATGACCCTGAGCAAATCTTGGATAAAATGTTGATTTTTTCCTGAAACTATTTCCTGGAACCTGATCAATATTAACCTCTTTGCTACTACTAGGATTTTGATTTGATATAGCATCCCTTAAAAAGTATTTATTTAGGGCCAATTTCCTAGCAAATTTATACACATCAATGTATAGATTAAAACTATTTGGACCACAAACTGGAGCAAAGGTAAGTCCCTTGGCCAGTACACGTTTTTCCAAATTAGTCAATGAATACTGACTTAGATTGAATACATTGGAATGTTTTATCTCTCTATTCATTCTATGTCTACTAGCACCTCCTCTTCTTCCTCTAATCCTGTTTTTCTCATCATTAGCGCTATTCTACATCACCCCTTTTTTTCTTCCCCCTATGGGTCTATCATACTATTGGCCGCTGCTACCAGAGACCTTCCTGCGCATGTGCGATCCCTTGTAATGGCTGCCGCACGGCTACTGGTCCTGCGCATGCGCAACTGGTCACACGATGGCGGCACCCTTTACCGTGAGCTGACAGGAGCCTCCGGCAATGCGCTCGCCTGCCCGGGAACCAGCTCAGCCTCCTGTACGGCTCCACCGGTACCAGCGCTCCCCACGCTCCTTCCGGATGCGTGTGCATGCACCCGCCTGACTCGCAGAGGTATGGGGAACCCTGCTATATATACATACACACACACACACACACACAGGGCTCGACAAATGCATTCTCCACCTCGCCTGGAGTGAGTGCATTTTGCCTGCTGTCGAGTGCTTGCCGGCGGTGGTGTGTCATCTCCCGGCATTCTCCTGTAAGTCCTATATCTTCCCCTCCAACTCCTGTACAAATGGTTGTCATGGAAACTTGACGCTGCATGATGTCACATAGCGTCCCGTTGTCATGGCAATGGGGCATCATTTGACACTGCATAGCGATTTTCACGGGAGTTGGAGGGGGAGACAAAGGGCTTGCAGGAGAATGGTGGGAGACGCCACACCACATCGCCACACCCAAGCACTCAACAGTGGGAGGGGGTTGAGAGTGCTATGGCCTATACCTATACCTCCATATAAGCATGAAAGTTCCCTACATCTCTATTGTGTGATACTTGCCAGAATAAGGAACCTACGTGGCTAAGTGATAGTGAAAGTTTATACAGAACTTCAGGCAACCATTAAAAGGTATTATTTAACATGCAATACTACTGTATATAGTTATGCACAGTGATATTTGGATATTGACCCTTTAAATCCATGAGCTGTTCTGCATTATTGCACAGTAATGTTTGCTTAGTGCACATAATTAGGCAGACAATACAGGGAAAA
Organism: Ascaphus truei; assembly: GCA_036426205.1. Taxonomy (NCBI): domain Eukaryota; kingdom Metazoa; phylum Chordata; class Amphibia; order Anura; family Ascaphidae; genus Ascaphus; species Ascaphus truei. Next base: position 25,130 of record WSYH01002923.1, read on the forward strand.
GTTAGACAAAGGTAATTAAATAAATGAAATGCCCAAAAGTGTAAAAACAGCTAATCTCGCATCTACTGAGGCAAACTCACTAGTCTTGAGGTGGCAGTAAAAATATTGTGATTAGTTCAAGCAGGTTTCACATATTGAACTTAATGGAGGTACAGTACCAGAACTTGCACAACTTACACATACATATTTTTTTAAATTGCCACAAATTTGCAGAGGTGGAATGACATTTCTTAAAAATGACCTTATCACATGGTTTGGACATGCGAGAAGTGAGTTTACAATACTACAAAGAAAAAGACAGTGTGAAAATAGCGCTATAAATAGTGAAAATATAAATTAAACCCTAGTGTAGGTAGAATTAGGCTGCCAGGTGAGTGCTGATTGTACAATCAGACACTTGGATACAGTTAAGAAAAAGAAAACCGGCGCCTTACAAGTTCAGTAGGATATAGGAAGTCCAAAATGATATCATTAAAGTCCCCACAAAGTCCTCTGTAGCAAAAACGATGGCAGAATTGCTGTGCAGCTCCCACCGTGCATGAAGAGTTATGTGGAGAAATAACAAACAAACAAAATTATGGTACAGTATGTCAAACTAATATAACTGACAAGATGACCCAAAACACTAATGACAAAACAAGACAGACAAACTAGACAGACAATAGCAAGGCTAATAATGATAACAAGCTAGTTTATTAAAACAACATAAATGAAGGGTTCCAGAAGACTAGAAAATCGCCAGGTCCAGATATTGTAAAATTGGGACCCTACTCACAAGATGTCAAATTGTAACAGGCAATGGAGATAAACGCTGTGCTACTCGTCCACTGCAGTGGTAACCGGAGCGCCTTCCTGTGATTCCCCTGCCTCTGATGGATGCCGCGTCACTATGGGGCGGGACCTCCAGGCGGATGTCACGTAACTGGAAGGCGGGACTTCCTGGAATGGCGTTTTTTTCAACTGCAAGCCTGGATCAACTGCACATCTTCCTTCACCAAACAGACAGCTCTAAAAGAACTTCCCTACGCGTTTCATGCGCCTGCGTGCACTTCCTCAGGGGGTTGTAATGACACTGATACCAGGTGGAATATATACACCCACACTGCGATCCCAATTCGTTAATTACACAATTGAAAATTAAGCACAGATGTTACCACAGTACTGACATCACAATAACATGCCTTGCTATACAAACAACTACAATACAACACAAGACAATGAACAGTTAACAAAAAACCCTTAATCTAATAATGAGACTATTCAAATATGGATAACATACTACTAAGTAAAAACATTAATATACTATAAAAAAAGCCTTCAATTCAAAGTCTATGTTCAGGCCCCTTGGAGAGAGTGTTTTCAGTTCATAGATCCAGTATGCTTCACGCATACTGGCCTGTTGAAGTCTGTTACCCCCTCTCCAATTGACCTGAACAACCTCTATAGCTTGACATAACAAGCCTTTGGGATTCTGATTATGACACATGAGAAAATGGTGAGACACACTATGAGTCCCCAATCCTTTTTTGATGTTGTAAATGTGCTCATAAATCCTCCTTTGAAAGGTTCTCCCTGTTCTGCCAATATACTGCAAGCCACATGGGCATTGAAGCAAGTATATAATAAATGTAGAATGGCAATTAATAAATGTCTTGATGGGATATGATTTTGATGTTACTTTTGATGTGAATGATTTAGCATTACAGCTTAAAGAACATGCAACACATTTCGCACAGGTGAAAAAACCTTTCAAATTCCCTAGTTGTTTCTGTCTATGCTGATTAAATGGACAGCTTTTGGCCAATTTGGATTTTAAATTATTTGCCTTAGAGAAAATAATGTTTCGCCTTTTTGGGAGAATCTCTACAAGAACATCATCTTTTAACAGGATTTGCCAATGTTTATTTAAAATGTGTCTTATTTTAGGTGCCATCTCATTATATTGAGTAATAAATGATACTTGGTGATTACACCTATTTGTTTTGTCTTTTTTCTTATATTTAAGCAGAGTGTCTCTTTCTATGTCACTGACGTGTTTAAGGTCCTCCTCCAAAAGGCTCTCAGAGTATTTTCTCTCTATGAATTTACTTTTTAAATCTTTGGCCTGAACTTCAAAAATTTCCTTTTCAGAACAATTGCATTTAAGACGCACTAGTTGACCCTTTGGAATATTCCTTTGCCACTGAGGGTTATGCTGACTATCAGCACGTAAATAGTTGTTAGTTTGTACTGGCTTGAAGAATGTTTTCGTTTGAAGTGTATTGTGACTAACATAAATGTGAAGATCTAAAAAAATCAATGTGCTCGGTGCTGTGACTACAAGTGAACTTAAGATTTCTATCGTTGTTATTAAAATAAGTGCAAAAAACATACAGAGATGCCTGACTACCTGACCATACAAACACCACGTCATCAATGTAGCGCCGCCAGAGCACCAAGTTTGCCTCTAGAGGACAGTTGTTCCCGATATAATCCTCCTCCCAACTGTCCATAAATAAATTAGCATAACTAGGGGCAAACCTGGTTCCCATAGCGGTGCCACATTTTTGAATAAAATATTGTGAATTAAATGTGAAATAATTGTGCGTTAAAATAAACCAAATACTATCCACGAAAAAATTCCTTCTACCCAAAGTGAAATCACTTTTAACCTCCAATTTACGTGACACAGCTTGGCAGCCTAGTCTATGGTTAATAACAGTATACAATGATGTTACATCAGCAGTTGCCAATATATACCCAGGCTGCCATTTAAGATCTTTTCAAATTTGTAATATGTGAGTGGTGTCTCGCAAATAAGATTTAACACCAGTGACAATTGGTTGGAGGTGGTAATCAATAAATTGAGATAGATTTGAGGATAGTGAAGATATACCAAAAATAATAGGTCTTCCAGGTGGGGAAGTAAGGTGCTTGTGAATTTTGGGTATAAAATAAAATAAGGGGGTGCGCGGAAACTGAATATATAAAAATCAAACTCTTCTTGAGTGATAACTCCATTGTTCAAGCCAGTGGTCAGCAATTCCCCCAGTTCAACCTTGAAATCCTCCAAAGGGTCATTGACAAGGGGGAGGTATGTGTTGGTGTCACCTAATAGTCTCATTGCCTCCTGCATATAATAGCATTTATCCATCACCACTATACCTCCTCCCTTGTCAGCTGATTTAATGACAATAGAGTCATTATTTTCCAAGTTTTGAAGAGCCTCTTTTTCTTGAATATTAAAATTGTCACGTCTGATTTTGTAGGTGCGGCTTGATTTTTCTAGGTCCATATTGACTATCTCCACAAAAGAGCTGACCAAATGCCCCTGTGCAAACTTGGGGTAAAAAGTAGATTTCTTTTTAAAGCTCTTCTGTGGAGAAGTGTCTATGCTGCTCACCTCTCCAATCAAATTGGGTTGGTTGGGTATTGCATCTCTTGCAAAATATTTCTTAAGAGCTAGCTTACGTGCAAATTTATGCACATCTATAAACAGGTTAAAACAATTTGGCCCACATATGTTAACCTGTAGTATGTTATCCATATTTGAATAGTCTCATTATTAGATTAAGGGTTTTTTGTTAACTGTTCATTGTCTTGTGTTGTATTGTAGTTGTTTGTATAACAAGGCATGTTATTGTCATGTCAGTACTGTGGTAACATCTGTGCTTAATTTTCAATTGTGTAATTAACCAATTGGGATCGCAGTGTGGGTGTATATATTCCACCTAGTATCAGTGTCATTACAAAAACCCCTGAGGAAGTGCACGCAGGCGCATGAAACGCGTAGGGAAGTTCTTTTAGAGCTGTCTGTTTGGTGAAGGAAGATGTGCAGTTGATCCAGGCTTGCAGTTGAAAAAAACTCCGTTCCAGGAAGTCCCGCCTTCCAGTTACGTGACATCCACCTGGAGGTCCCGCCCCATAGTGACGCGGCATTCATCAGAGGCAGGGGAATCACAGGAAGGCGCTCCGGTTACCACTGCAGTGGACGAGCAGCACAGCGTTTATCTCCATTGCCTGTTACAATTTGACATCTTGTGAGTAGGGTCCCAATTTTACAATATCTGGACCTGGCGATTTTCTAGTCTTCTGGAACCCTTCATTTATGTTGTTTTAATAAACTAGCTTTTTATCATTATTAGCCTTGCTATTGTCTGTCTAGTTTGTCTGTCTTGTTTTGTCATTAGTGTTTTGGGTCATCTTGTCAGTTATATTAGTTTGACATACTGCACCATAATTTTGTTTGTTTGTTTTTTCTCCACATAACTCTTCATGCACGGTGGGAGCTGCACAGCAATTCTGCCATTGTTTTTGCTACAGAGGACTTTGTGGGGACTTTAATGATATCGTTTTGGACTTCCTATATCCTACTGAGTTTACAATACTGCGATATACAATTCCGTGCAAAAAGGGATCTTTCTGTATGAATATACTCTTATCACAGTTAATAGAATTGGCTCCATACTGCTATTCTGGTTTATCCAGTGTGGCAGGTGACTGGTTGCATCATGTCCCTGAAGGCATTTCGTTTGAAATATTGTAAAAGACAACACCTTCAAAAGAATTATCCCTGTAAATTTAGTCCTATACCAATACAAGTTCTTACTTAAATGTGTTTCTAGCATTAGGACTTGATGCTTCAATATATCTACAGTACTCTGATGCAATTTATTGGTCAATATTTAGTCTAAAGAACCAGCTACAGTATTATTCATTTTATTTCTTTACGTTTTTAAATTCTCTACCAGCTTTGGTAGGGAGAGGTAACAGATCTAGATGGGTTGACTAATATTGTAATAATTTATACTTTTTTTGGTTATCAGTGCGTTTTAATCAGAAACAGGTCTGCTAAGTTTCATTCTGAATCTGTGTATGAAAGAGAAATCAGAGTAAAGAGAGTAATGAAACCGTGTTTCATTGCGGGAATACATCAAAACATTTTGTGTGCCCTAGCTTGGGATTTTAAGGGCATCCAAAGGTGTAGTTAGGGAGCAATTAAATTACATTTTAAAGGGGTTAGTTGGATACTTTGAATATTTGACTGCACTCTCTTTGTTCACTCCTAATAGGAAAAGCCAAAAAGAGTTTTATTTTAGAGTAATACATGTAAACATTTCTGTCAGTGTGTATCATCAATTTGTAAGTTTCACTAAGCTGTGGTAGTCCCACCGCCATCCCAAGAGCATGTCATTCGGATCCCTTGTTTATACATAGGCACTGTGGAAGAACTACATTGAAATAAAGTTGCAGTTGCACCAAATAGTTTATGTAAACCTAGTGATAATAAACCATAATATTTGATGAGTCGGTCATGATTTTTATATTTAGAAAAACAAAAGCTCCTGTGCTCTCAAAACAACAATGGCTCTTATAAGGATAATATGACACGTGCTTATAAACACAGAGCATTTAGTGTGAAACCGAGAAATAATTCATGGGTGCGATACCTTTTTAACCACGTGTCTAATAAAAAGCTTTTATATACTACACCAGGGGTGGGGCAACCTACTTTTAATGTAGCCACAGGTGTGGCGAATTAGAAGTGAAAATAGCCACACCATGTAAAAATTGAGGTATTACTGTATGTTGCGCATGTGAAAATTTTAAACACACACTGTTCGAACAAGTTTATAAATTCTCAGGGCCGTTCTATAGTGTGTGCTTGCGTGCCTGTGCGAACGCGCGTGCACGTGACACATGCTTTTTGTGTGTATGCTGTGAGCGAGTGAGGTACTGTGTGTATGTGTGTGTATGTGTGTGTGTGTGTGTGTATGTATATTTGTGTGTTATAAATACATGTGAAATAAATAAATTAATACTTTAATAAATTATTTATTAACATTGTACATGCGTACATACACACACATACACACACATTTCAGCGGCGGTAGCAGCACGAAATCTTTCTTTTCCTCATCTTCCCCTGTCGGCTGGTTACACGCTCATTGCCGTTCACTCGGGCGGCACCATTATAGAAAGGCGGACTAACCTCAGCCAACTATAACTGCCGCGCGCAGCAAGCGCACGCACTATAGAACGGCCCTCAGACCGCAAACCCCTTCATCCTCTAACCCCCCATCATCCTCCTCTCATTCCACCACCACTACCATCATCATCATCATCATCATCATCATCATCATCATCATCATCATCATCATCATCATCATCATCATCATCATCATCATCATCATCTCATTTTACCCCCCCTCATCATTTCCCCAGCACCCCTTGTCCTGCCCCCAGCACCCTTGTTCTCCCACCAGCAACCTTGTCCTGCCCCCAGCACCCTTGTGCTGCCCCCAGCCCCTTTCAGCAGTCCCCCTCATCATCAGTCCATCCGTCCACCCCATTCCTACCAGATCGCGGCACAGAGGCGATGGAGGCCGTGGTGGCAGGAGGCGGGGAGGGAAATGCAGCAGCGTGTCAACTTCAGCTGGAGCCGGCTCGAAGGGGAGCGCGGCAGTGCGTCACCTTCTGAAGCCGACTCGGAAGGGAGGGAGTGCGTGCATTTGGAGCCCTGGAGCGGGCGTACGCATCACGTGCTGAAGCGGGCGCGCGCGGCATGCATGTGCTGGAGCAGCCGATTGTGAGGGAGGGGAGCGCGTCACACCGCTGGAGAAAGGGGGGAGCACACAGGAAGTCCCAGTGGCCCTGTTCGCCACAGTTTCAGTGCCAATTCGCCACAAGTGGCGAATGGTGACAGGGTTGCCCACCCTGGTACTACACCATTGGAAGTTATCTTGTCTGCTCTCGTCCTATATTAATCATTTACATATTTGTAGGTTTTTAAATTATTTGAAATGAAATTCATAAAAACATATTTGTTGAACTACTATTGCATATTGTATATTACTTTTATCATGTTTTGAAGAAATCAAAGCCTTTCTAATATTTACTTCTGAACTCCTGTCACTCGTTCAATGACCATTCTATTGGAGATTTGTTTTCTGGGGGGTTTTATGTATAAGATATCAGAAAATGTAAGTCACAAATGCAAGTACAGAGTAACATTGCCAAATATTTAGAACAACATCCACAACATTGTGGCTAAAGAGCTGAGTGTCTAGGGGGGTGGGGGGCAAGGGATATTTACCTTCTCTGTCTCTTACAGTGGTCACTATACTGAGAAAGTAGCCTTGAGACCCTTAGGCCTCGTCCATAGTGCTAGATATGGAGTGAGCAACATACAGTAGCTCACACTACAAACAAACGTGTGTATTCCAAAGCACATGGCAATAGTGAGCGCGAGCTTGCACGTGTACGTGAGATACAAGTATATCACCTTTACCACCACCATACGTGAGATTGGGTCGCTACCTGTATGGTCCATGTACGTGTTTGGATACCTGTGAGGCAACAGGAGGGCTGAGTTTCTAAGCGAAGGTGTGAGGAGAATCAGGACAGACTTTTAGAACACTTCATTCTTTGGCAGCGCATCTAGTGTAAGGAATCCGCTCCTGGCTTTGATTATAGCCTTGCAGACCTCTGCAGTTGCAAAAGCTTCCTCTGGCAATCAATGGCACATGTGCTGCCTCTCATTGCAGCTTCTGCCCTGTGCTCCATCATTGGAGGAATACTCACACACCCTCCCCTTGTGATTGGATCTCCGTCCTTTATATGTTGGGCTTTGGCTCTGAATCAGAGCCGAGCATAATCCTTCTCTGGACGTTACAGTCTCTGCCACCAGCCGCCCTGGCTTGTTTCCTTGTGTACTAACCTCTCTAGTTCTCATCTCTAGTTCCTGAGTATCCGGAGGCCTGCTGCTAGTTCCACGCAGAGGCCTGTTCCTGACTCCTGTGCTGAAGCGTTGTTTAGCCAGCACTGGCTCCTGGTACCTGCTGCATTCTCCCCTAGTAGAGGTCACCCTTCATTTCCTGAGGCCTGCTGCTATTCTCCACACACAGGCCTGCTTTGGACTTCTGTGCTGAAGCGCTGGTTTCCCCGACGGGTGTACTTCGGCCAGCCTGCTGTCTCCGCCTTCTGAGACCGGCGTCATAGGCCGAGCCCGCTCCTCGCACAGAGGCCACTCCCACGCTCACAAGCTGAAGCAGGGAACTCCTGACTACTTGTTGCCTAACTCCTGCTTGAATAACGACGATGCTGCTTTCTCCAATCCTGAAGCAAGAAAATAACCAGGATTGGCGCTCAAGAGGAGATAGTGCCACAAAGAAATAATCCAAATTAGAACAGTGAAATAGTGACACCCTCTGGTAACCAGGGCTCACTACAAGAAATTAACCCAAAAAAGTGCAATAAACAGATATAATAAAACTAAAATGAATAAACAAAGAATACCCACTCAACCTAGACAAGATGGGAAAGTCTTTGTTTCCCCTGGGACGTAGTGGGTAAAGGTGACAAGGGAGCGGGACACCATGCACATGTAAAAGAGGAGAGATCACAAAAATAGTACAATACTGTAAAGCACACAAATGATATTCCTATGAAATTCTGCAATGATTATACTCACAAGCAGACAGTGAGTAAATGCATTTCACACATAAAGTGTACACGAACAGTAGTCCCATGTAGAGGGGCGTCTGGGGACCAGGAATGAATGAATAGGGTGCACTACAGCAGAGGACAAGAACACACCATAGCGCAAACTGTGCAACAATTTAATAAATTAAAAAACACCTCACAATTGCTCCCTTACAAAGTATAAGAAAATATCAGGCAATAAGGAATCAGAGGTACAGGCATATGATGATCTCAACGCCCCTTCCTCTCCAGGAATCGCGATCCTGACCCTGCTATGTACGACTACGAACTGCACACTCCGGATCAGTCTGTGCGGACTAAGGTCGGTGATTATATAACCCCACCTCAGCCCCACGGTCCGGTCCCGGTTTGTGGCGAGCACAATCGTAACATCTAGTCAACATGGATCCTGAGACTTGTGCATGATGTACCATGATGACACTATGTTCTTTCCAGGCAGTAAACCACACCTTGATATAGTTCAACTGGTATTTATTGCACTTCATATCATCAGTTACAGTCTCATTGCTTAGCCTTGATGGTAACGTTAAGGCTTGAGGCCCATCTAGGTTCCCTTCTGGTGCTCCTTCTGTATCCCCTTGGGGAGGTTGAGTTACATTGTATAAGGAATGTATCTGTGTGTGTCCCGCTAAGCATAAGAGAACCACTTCATTATCAGAAGTTACATTGTATAAGTAATGTGTCTGTGTGTGGCCCGCTAGGCATAAGGGGACCACATCAGTATGCTGAGTTACATTATAACAGTTATGTATCCTGTATGCGCATTGCAAGAGTGTTTCACTGCCAACCGCAAGAAAGGAAAAATGTTTTAACACATGGCAGCTTGCGGCATAGCATATAAGCAGCAAGCTAACTTTGGATAGGAATGTCCCAGTGCTCTGATTTTCGCTATGCAGAGGGCTAGGGGGTAATCATTAAAACGGTTAAGGTTTCCGTATTTTAAACTTTTATAAAAAGTAATGAATGATAGTCCCACTTTTTTTGGTGTTTTAAAATTATAAGAGCAAGGACATTTACATTCAAGCGGGCGGAGCAGCGGAAACACTTGGTTCACAAGTACAGTGATTCCCAGATATATGGCCAGCCATTCCCGCAAGTGAATCATGCATAACTTAAGTCAGGACTTTAAGACATCACACTGCGATGACTCCAGAATGTCTAGGAAAGTCCAGACTTAAAAAGGTACCAACATTTTAAAGTGTTATGTGAAGGGAAGTAAATGTAAACAGTTTTTTTCCTGCCAGATGTCCAGGGACAGGTAGACAACATGTCACCAGGGAAGTGGGCTTTGTTAGGTATGGTAAGCGGCTCAGGTGCGAAGTTATCGCATGACCGTACCATACCTTGAAGCCTCTGCCCGGCTCCATGAAGTATTGGCAACCTTTGCCAATAAGTCAGATACGTTGTTCCCTCGCAGTGCTTGGCTGCACATTATACCGATAGGGCTTGTGTGGGTTTAAAAGTCCGTACAGCCGATCGGAAGATAGATTCATCATACAGTGAAAGATTTCATCTAAGCTTCAGCGTGCGGTACAAAGACTTTAACATCGGAACCAAGATTTGTATCCAGCTTCCAGTATTCATAAGGACTACGGATTTGCTAACCAATCCTTCATTGAGGGAACGAAAAGATTACCTTCGGCGGCGTAAGAGTGGTTGTGGGAAGCGCCACTAGCCAAAGACTGTTTTGCGGCTCTGTTTTGCGTTTCAACCCCACTCCTGGGAATTGGTGCCTAGAGACTTTATTTCGGTGAAGCTCATTCCGGGAACATTTTATTTCGTTTTGCCCTGTCCCAGCAAGTGTTATTTCGTAGTATTTCGTAGATCAAGCTGTGTATGTTCATTTTGTAAATAAATCACAATTTATTTTATCTCTGTAACGCCTGAATGCCCGCAGACCTGGCCAGTCCCCAATACTGAGGTGGGTAAGGGTATAACACGCACCCACAGCAGTGAGGGCGTGCGTTGCCGGGCCTGGTGAGAAAGGGTTAACTTGATACTTGCTGTGTCCGGGGTGCCAGAAGTCTGAGGGTTGATATCCGAGAGCCATAGGTCAGGGGCCGGAGAAAGCAGAGTAGTAAGGTCCAAAGCCGAGTCCAGGGAGTAGCGAGGTTCACAAAGTCAACGAGAGCCAAGATCAAATCCAAGGGTATCCAACGGGGGCAGGTACAGGAACTAGAGCTGTAATACGAAAGAGAGCTAGGCATAGACGACCGAGCAACAGAAGCCACAGAAGAACTATGCAGAGCTAGGAAGGAGTGGGCAGACTGGGGTTATATGTGTTGGAGGACCAATAAGAGCAAGAGGTGGAGCGGAGGCCTGTCTGAGCAAGCCCAGGGATAGGTTCCGGTGCCCAGAGTGGGAGTCAGCCAGGTGAGTGGTGGAGATTGCCTGTAGCTGATGGGAGGCGGAGCCAGCGGTGCGGGAGGACAGCAAAGAGGATCGGGTGCACGCGCACCCTGTAAGGTTCCCGTGCGCACGCCCCGGCCGCGTGTGGGAGGATGCTGCGTGCGCCGTGGAGGAGCGGCATGGCATCCGACCGGAGGAGGTAAGGAGCTGATGGGGAGGGGGTCTGGGACGAGCGGCCGCACTGGGAGCCGGGGTGACGGGGACCCGGTGAGATGCGCTTGTCCCCCGATCCCTTACAATCACTCGCTTTGCTCAATCAAAGTATCCAGGTATTAAGGTGTTAAAAGCATTGGTCTCCCATGACACTCACTCTCCCCCCTCCTCCTCTTTCCCCCTCCCATTTGGTATCATTCAATTTAGCTCCCTCGATCCCCCTTTCCTCACACTCATTTCCCTCCTCCTCCCAGGCCACACATGCAATTCCACCTAATACCATACAATTCCACCTCCCACACTGCCCACACAACACCCCCAACACACACACACACACAATACCCCCATCCGATACAAAACTACCCTGCAACTTATAAAACGAGAAAACTAAAATCCTTGGCGCATAAACAGAACAATAATACCAACTCAAGTCCAAAGTGGGCCAAAGTCAATCTTGTCTTTCCACTTTAAATCCTTAATTCTCTCGGACCTCCTTTGAGCTGGAAAATTCTTCTGGCATCAAGCCACCATGATCCACGGTGGATAAGGAACATCCCGAAGGGACAATTTCTCAGAACAACGGGGAGCCCAGTGTCGGGTGGATGTTAACAAGCCTACGCTGTTCGGAAGTGAATCCCAAATAGACGGCACTCGCCTCTTGCTGCAGCAGGTTTAACCCGTGGCTCCGGTCAAAACTCCAAATGCAGACACAACTACCCCCTCAAATTCAGACACCACTACACACACTCACAGATGTAACACCCCCACCAGATGCAAACACCACTACCCCCCAGATACAAATACCACTACTACCCTCCAGATACAATTACCACTGCTACCGCCCACAGATATAATTACCACTACCCAACAAATACAATTACCACCAGGTCTACCCCAAATACAATTACCACCACCCCCCAAAAACAATTACCTCTACTACCCCCCAAATACAATTACCAATGCTCCCACCCAGATACAATTACCACTACTCCACCCCAGATACAATTAACACTCTCATCCACAGATAAAATTATCACTACCCCCCCTCAGTCCCAGATACATTGACTACTATTCCCCCCATATACAATTATCGCTAATGCACTCACCCAAACACAACTACCACTTTTCCACCCGAGATACAATTATCCCTACTATCCCCCCAGATAGAATTATTAAAATGTGACATCAAATGTGACATCAAGAAGCCGACGTGACAACATTATGTTGTGGATTTACCATGGGGCTATGGATTGACAGATGAAGATAAAAGATTACAGAAAAGAAAGAAAGAATTACAGGTGAAGAAAGAAGACGGTGATTGAAGATAAAAAAAAGAAGAATTTTGTTACCTGTTCTGGATCTTCAAGGTGGATGGCGTTGGATTGACTTTGATGACAAGAGCTTGCAGATTCGCTGGGATTCGGAGGGCCAACATTTCTAAAGATAAGAAAAATATTTAATGTATGTAATTGTATTTACAGGTTTTTTAATTGTATTTTTGTATTTTCATTGCCCATTGACTGATAGTGTATTAATCTGTGACCAGGGTACAGATCAATACAGTGACAGCCAATGCATTTTTCTATTGATTGATTGTTTCATTTTAGTTTTCTGTTTTGCTTTTATTGTTTGTAAATTGGACGTCTTGTTTTTATTCAATTTTCAATGGTTAGTGTTTTTATTTAATTATTTATTTGGTTGGCTACTGCTTTTAATTGATTTGTTGGCTAGTGGTTTAATTAATTAATTGATTTGTTGTTTAATGCTTTATTGATTTAATTGAATGATTGTCTAGTGCTTGTATTTATTTAATTGGTTGGCTAATGGTTTTATTTCTTTAATTCTGGGATTTAGGTGCATGTGTATATGTTTTATTATTGTGTATTTTGGGCCTTCATGCATTTTTATTAGGGTGACCATTGAGTGCTGTAGTGGGTTATCATGCCCATATTATATGGGTATGATGTACCTCTATGCCAATCAATGGGTACAGGGTGGGTATAGTGGGCCTGGGGTGGGTGGTTAGGCCTCCAGGGTGGGTAGCGGGGCAGGATGGGTTAACCCCTTAATTACTATAGTAGTTATTAACCACTAAGTTGATGAAGGGGTTAGGGATTGTATTATTTATTGTATTCTTTCTAGCAACGGAGGACATAGCCCTGCAGTATGCTGACAAGGATGCACTTCATGATGGCAGGGGTAAGTAGAAAGGTTTATTTACTTTATTAATGCTGGCTGGCTAATGTTTGATTTAATAATGGGCAAATGTGCTATCTTCCATATCTGGCTAATAGTTATTTATCCCATTACTGTACTGTATGTGTGGGGGCCACCTGAGAGCCCCCAGACACCCATGGGTACCACCCATGGACACCCAGACACCCACGGGGACCACCCGGGGACCACATGGATGCCCACAGACAACTGTTTGGACCAACCGGGGACCCCCGCCTGCCTCTGGTATCAATCCTGTGCATCAAAAATTAAATTATGATTTTATGTGGGGGCATAGTGGGTGGGTGGGTTGTTTATTGGTGGTTATTACATTTTGTAATGTTTATTGGGAGCAGAGGGGGTGAATGAAGGGCCATGTACCTGCTTCACTCACCCCCCCTGCCTCCAATAAAGCTGCTGTTGTTCCTTAATCCTTTCATTGCCTTAGCGGCTATCCGCTAAGGTAATTAAGTTGCTTTAATGTAATTTTTAGTCTTAGAGTGCAGTAGCAGGGGGTCTCTGGAGATATAGCGCATTGATTTCAGCCTCAGGGAACCCCTGCTTCCCGAGTTACAGGACCAGATATGGGGTACCGGTATGATTTAAAAATGTCAGCGATACCGGCACCTGATGCCCCATACCATGGCATGTAACTCGGGAGGCAGGGTGTCGCTATGGTTGAAATCAAAGAGCTTCAGCTCAGGAGCCCCCTGCTCACGCACACTATTAATAAAAATTACATTAAAGCAAATTCATTACCATAGCAGATAGCAGATAGCCGCTACAGTAACAAATTTGTTTAATTTTTTATTTGGGTTTTATTACTAGTGTATTGTAGCAGGGGGTCTCCAGAGCAGAACCTTGTTGATTTGAGGTCCGGGACCGCCTACTTCCCGAGATACAGGCCCCGTTATGGGTTGCCTGTATCTCCTATCCATTTTATTCCCACGGTCACGTGGCGCGGGACATTTAAATGCATAGGAGATACTGGCACCCCATAACGGGGCCTGTATCTCGGGATGCAGGGGTTCCCGGACCTTAAATCAACACGGTACTGTTCCGGAGACGCCCTGCTCATCTACACTAGTAATTAAAATGTGTATTAAAAACATACATTTCGGGCGAGATTTGCGCAGGGAAAGGCGGCTCTCTCTCTGCAGCTGAAATGAATCGCCAGGTAAGGCCTTTTCAGAGAGGAGATATTCACGCCGCTGGCTACTTGCCCGTTTTGTGAATTTTGCTGTCACAGATAATCGAGGCTGAATACCGTCATAGCAATGCTCACAAAAACGCCGATTTAAATGGCCCAGTGATTGTTTTTTTATGATCGCTTAGTACATAGGCCCCATAGGAAAAGCATAAGCAAAAGAGAATTTAGAAAAATTGTTGAAGGGATGGGAATTGAGTCATTAACATGACTAACCCCAGATATTTTGGAAAGGCAAGTGAATTTTAATGGAAGGCAGGAGTAAGGTGGTATTATTAAATGGAAGAAAAAATGATGATATGAGGGGATATGGAGCCAGAGCAAAAGTTTATTTAGTTGCTAAAAAAATATCGAAGCCAGAATCTAATAGAAAGTGAAAGTTGTGAAGTAAGTAAAACTGAGAGGAGTAGGCAGTAGGGACTTTTCCATCAGGTTGCGAGAAAGGAAGTACATGTACAGTAGTTTGTGACTCAATAGACTAAGGGAGATATAAACCCAGAATATAGAATTGGAGAAAAGAGAGATATGTGTGTAGAGACTAAACGGAAAAGGGATCTTTTATGGTTATGTAAGCTAAATGAATAATATGTGAAGCAACATACTGAAATAGATGGAAGCTTTAATAGTACAGAAGGGGAAATGTATATTGTGAAATCGTCTGAGAGATGAGTCCTTGAGTAGAACTTATTAGTAGAAATTATTATACAGACACTCGACTTCGCTGAGAGTATGGTATTCATTTGCAGACTCTAATATTTGTCAGTAGAAAACTCTAATATTTGCAGCTCAATCTCCAATTGGGCACATGTTCTCCTTTTGAAAAGGAAAAAAGTGCAAATGTTTGCATTAGTGGATGTCTGCATTAGTGGCCACTCGCAATCAAATCGCATAAAACTAATGGAATATAGAATATTCATTTTACCATTCACCGATCTATTGTTATCATTTGATAAAAGGGAGGGCAAAGCGAATATGGTGGCGGGTTCAGGTACATTTTCCCAAATTTTTCCATGCCAAATTTGAGGTCGAATATTCAACTGCATATCAAATTGTATCAAAAACACTGCAAAAACAATTAGTGGATTGAATGTTCACACATTTGCCCCTATTACTTTATATATATATATATATATATAGCCCCGGTGCCCTCCACACTCCGGAGACACCCCTCCCGAGGTGCCGAGCGGTCACGGGTGCTGCCGGAGGCAGCGATGGACCCGCCGGCACAACACGAGGGTGGGGGCCAGTGCAGGCAGCGCTGGGAGTCTCGGCGGCGCACCCGGCTAGCGGGGGCTGCCATTGCAAATACTCGCGCATGCGCAGTGATCGCGCATGCGCACAAAGCTCACAGGAGCCAGGGAGAAGTCGCGCAAGTGCGGGAACAGCCAGGGATAGGTTGCGGCGGCGATTGGGTGTTTGCGCATTCACAGGGAAAGCGCGCACGCGGCCCCAATGCGTTTGCAGGCTCCCAGGACTACAATTCCCATGGGGCATAGCGAGGGAGACACCAGGTGCCTGATAGTGGCCAATGAGGGCCAAGGATTCCCAGGCAGGGATAAAGATACATTTCGCGCGCTGAGAATGGCAGTTGGAGCTGGGAGCAGGAAGGGGAAGGAAGGGTGTAGGGAGCAAGTGAAGCTCCTGCACCAGGTAAGGTTCCCCCAAGTCCCAGACAGGCCCCAACTCCCCACCAGGTTAGTGGGTAAGTGATAAGGGATGGCCCCAAGTTAGGGACCCTGCCCTTAGGTTGTGGTGTGCATTTTTGTCAGGTCACAGCGGTCAGTCCTGTGAGGGCTGACAAGCGGGCACCATGTAAGGTTGCAGTATGTTGCTGCAGGGGTTGGAAGTGTGAGGTAGGAGTTAGTCCGAGGGGACCCGGGTGGTGACGGGAAGAGGAAGTGCGGGTGCAGGGGGTCAGGGACCCACCTGCATCGGATAGGCTACCCCGTAGGCCCCTAGGAGTTTCCCCCTTAAGCCATTTAAGGTTGCTGTGCTTTAGGGATGGCCTATAGTAGCAGCGACCATCTCATTAGTTCATAGAGTCAGTTAGGGACTCAGCAGACGCTGCACATCCGTACAGAAGGTGGGGAGCAGATCTTCATTGTGGCTGCATAGGCCTTCCTTGTTGGATTTGCCCGGACGGTGGATCTTGGATGTCGTGAAGGAACTCGTCTGATCCTTTGTGAAGCCCGTTGCAGGCCCGGGCATCAGAGTGCTTGGCAGGTAACCCCATTATCAACAAGTGCACCAACGATCTTATTAGTTTCATTAGTGACTGCGCAGTCACACATATCCTCTCTCTGTAAGAGTGTGGGACATTGTGTGGGGGTTTATGGACACGGGGTGGGATCACCCGGTGTGGGGGAAGCGTCCTGCGAGACGCAGTAATCAGTGTCTCCTCTAGAGAGGGACACACGTTATTCTGTTGATGTTATATGTTATATGCACAAGTAAAGGTATTGGTTATTATACATACGGTGTGCTGATTATTTACATGTGTCCTGCGAGGAACAATTCCCGCTCTGCTGGGAACAATCGCAGGTGGAGGCGCTGCACAGAGTGTAAGTACATACCCCAGGTTCCCCGTGGTGGACGCTCAGCTCTCCTGGTTGCCAAACAGGTACCGCACCACACTGAGAAGTAGTCAGATACACCTACCCACCCCAATCTCACTTATGGGGGGGGAAAGAGGGCTACATTTGGAGGCGCTGCTGAGATCTAGACCTGGGTGCCCTGTATATTTTTTTCTTAATTGTGCTATTTTTGTTTCGCCATGGGGAAGCCCTCAAGCTGGAAGAGGCTGCGTCCTGACTTCCCGGCCGCGCGGGAAAATGTTGCAAACATCTGTCCGGGATTGGATTGAAACCCTAAGCCCCACCCCCGTCAAATGAGTGACGCAGTGCAGAGACAAAATCACTCCTTGATAGAAAGCGCCCCTCCTCTGGAGTCCACAAGGGGGAGAGAGCGCCTTGAGCAGCAATCAGCCACTTCTGTTCACCATATGAGAAATAACGGATGCAGTATATCACACCCTCAGTTGTATGGTGAGTGGCGAATAAGAGGAGTGAACATAATCGTGCTTTTGTGTCCATGCTTACAAAAGGACTTGGATATACCTGCTGGGGCAGAATTTCATCCCTCTCTGTTAACATCCGAGGTCCTAGCGGTAAAATTGGAAGGGAGGCCGTGTCTCAGACGTCCCTGTTCCAAATGTGATTTACCAGGTTGTGAGTTGACCTGGGGACCCCGGTCTGACTGCTGCGGGGGACAGTTCCTGCTTCCCAAGCTGCTGCAGCCTACCGAACCATCAGAGGAGGGTGGGATAGACTGTCACGGGGTACACCCTAATGCGTATGTGCCCTGGCAATGGCCACGAGTAGATGGCCTCGTGCTAAGGTGTCCCTGCCTGCAAGTAGCCTATGAAAAGGGAGTCGACCTGTACCAGTTACCGCTAAGCTACCAGGCAGCCAAGGTGGATGGAGAACCGTGTATACAGTGTTTTATTCCCAACTGTGACTGTTCTAGAGGCGCCCTGGCGTGGGAGCCCGAATGTGACTGCTGCGGTGCATGTGTCTTGAAGCCTATTATACCCCAGCCTACAGAACTGCCAGAAGAAGAGGAGGAGGAGGAGCCTGACCTAGCTGCTGAAGTGAGTTACACTGCTAATCAGTTTGTTCTAATTCCCGAGGCCTCAGGGGACCCATGTGTCCACATCCATGTTGCAGACACGGTTCCAGACCCTCTCAAAGGGGATGTCCTAGTGGTAGAGCAGGAACCTTTGATGGCGGAACCCATGAAGAAAGGAGCGCCTTGTGTATCTACCCCGGTCAACGCCGCTGCTAGTCCACCTACCTCGGCTGTGGAGGTTGTGGAGGGCCCGTGTGCGCAAATGGACATTCTAGATTCAGGTCCTGAGCCGGAGCCGCCGACGGCCGAGCTACAGATGTTGGAGCCCCAGATGTTGGTTCCCGACCCGGTTCCCGAGCAGGAACCACAGAGCCCAGACCAGCAGATTCTGGAATCACAGGGTAAGGTGTCCATACCCCCATCTTCTTTTGGTGATTCCAGCGACCAACCACTCGTGGTGATGCGCCTGCCGGCGAACCACTCTAGTGAAGTCACCTAGTCAACTTTCTCGGCGGATACAGAGCCTACTGTGGGTCCGTGTGCCCTAGATGAGGTGTATCCAGATGCTGCCGCTTGCTCGGATGTGGGCCCGTGTGCCCTACAATGGCCAGTCCGGCCTACCACAGTGGCACCATCGGTCCCAGGCTTGGGATCAGTACCGGCTAACGATGACAAGAGTGAGTTTACTGCTCCAGGGGTGTTGGGTGTGAGCCTCCAGGTGACCGCGGAGCACGATAGCTCCTTAAGTCTGGCCACCAGGGCGAATGGCTCCACTCGACATCGCGTCCTGGTGGAGGTGTCCTCCTTAGAAGGTAGCTGTACAGTGGTGCAAGTGGACCAGTACCTACCGCCTATCATCCAGGTGACGAGAACAGTCCACCCCATTGTGATGTCCAGTGAAGCACAGACGGTACCTGACCATGTTCCAGATGAAGAGGAACCCATCGCAAGCCAGCGGAGTGGTGAGGTACCTCCTAACTCCCCACAGGCTCCGATGGAGGCGGCCGTGGAAAAAGCCCGAACTAAGGCTCCTGATCTGAGTATGAGCCCGTGCGCTCCGACCCAAATGGTCCCAGGACTGGAATCCAACGCTCCCGAGGTTCCAGCAAGTAAGTGTATTGCCAAAGAAGTGCCGGGGACAGGTCCCGAGACAGTCGAGGGGGGAACTGACAGAGTCCCCGAGGACCTGTCAATCACCCTGAATCACCGCAGTGGTAAGGTATCTACCCTTTACCCCCTGCAGGGTGAAACCGAGACATTGCCCATTGCTCGCTTCCCAGTGGAAGCCTCGCAAGTATGTAGTGACCAGGACTGTGTGGCGAGGGAGTTAGTGAACATTGCCCTCTTTAAGCCCAAAAAGGAGCGCTCCATTCACCATGTGGTGGACCGTGGAAAAGGTCAAGCCCTCCTGGCCTATCGCATCCATGCCGCGGATGGCCAGGTAAAGGTCTGGCCCAGAGACATGGTACTACTCCGTTCACCTAGGGGAGGAAGTAGTAAGAACCCTGTGACTGTTGCCCTCGAGCGTGCTCGCCAAGAGATTTTTCTGAGGGAGGCTCACGAACGTAAAAGTGAGGTACCCCCATCTGATCAGTTAGGGGCACCCCACAAATGGTCTCAGCTGGCCTCGGTTATCATGTGTGAATTGCATTGTACCCTGTTGTGTAAAGCCAAAGGTGATAAGTTGTACATATTATGCACTGCATTTTCATTATGTAAACTTATGTCGAGTGATGTCGGTCCCCAAGCGGGGACGCTGGATTTTTCACCAGGGGGAGAGTGTAGCCCTGGTGCCCTACATGCTCAGGAGACACCCTTCCCGAGGGGTAGCGGGTGCTGCCGGAAACAGCGACGGACCCGCCGGCACAACACGAGGGTGGGGGCCAGTACAGGGAGCGCTGGGAGTCTCGGTGGCGCACCCGGCTAGTGGGGGCCGCCATTGCAAATACTCGCGCATGCGCAGTGATCGCGCATGCGCAGAAAGCTCACAGGAGCCAGGGAGAAGTCGCGCGAGTGCGGGAACAGCCAGGGATAGGTTGCAGCGGTCATTGGGTGTTTGCGCATGTGCAGGGAAAGCACGCACGCGGCCCCAATGTGTTTGCAGGCTCCCCAGGACTACAAATCCCATGGGGCATAGCAAGGGAGACACCAGGTGCCTGATAGTGGCCAATGAGGGCCAAGGATTCCCAGGCAGGGATAAAGATACATTTCGCGCGCTGAGAACGGCAGTTGGAGCTGGGAGCAGGAAGGGGAAGGAAGGGTGTAGGGAGCAAGTGAAGCTCCTGCACCAGGTAAGGTTCCCCCAAGTCCCAGACAGGCCCCGACTCCCCACCAGGTTAGTGGGTAAGTGATAAGGGACGGCCCCAAGTTAGGGACCCTGCCCTTAGGTTGTGGTGTGCATTCTTGTCAGGTAACAGCGGTCAGTGCTGTGAGGGCTGACAAGCGGGCACCATGTAAGGTTGCAGTACGTTGCTGCAGGGGTTGGAAGTGTGAGGTAGGAGTTAGTCCGAGGGGACCCGGGTGGTGACGGGAAGAGGTAGTGCGGGTGCAGGGGGTCAGGGACCCACCTGCATAGGATAGGCTACCCCGTAGGCCCCTAGGAGTTTCCCCCTTAAGCCATTTAAGGTTGCTGTGCTGTAGGGACGGCCTATAGTAGCAGCGACCATCTCATTAGTTCATAGAGTCAGTTAGGGACTCAGCAGACGCTGCGCATCCGTACAGAAGGTGGGGCGCAGATTTTAGTTGTGGTTGCATAGGCCATCCTGGTGGGATCGCCCCGGACGGTGGATCCTGGATGTCATGAAGGAACTTGTCTGATCCTTTGTGAAGCCCGTTGCAGGCCCGGGCATCAGAGTGCTTGGCAGGTAACCCCATTATCAACAAGTGCACCAACGATCTTATTAGTTTCATTAGTGACTGCGCAGTCACACATATCCTCTCTCTGTAAGAGTGTGGGACATTGTGTGGGGGTTTATGGACACGGGGTGGGGGAAGCGTCCTGCGAGACGCAGTAATCAGTGTCTCCTCTACAGAGGGACACTCGTTATTCTGTTGATGTTATATGTTATATGCACAAGTAAAGGTATTGGTTATTATACATACGGTGTGCTGATTATTTACATGTGTCCTGCGAGGAACTATTCCCGCTCTGCTGGGAGCTATCGCAGGTGGAGGCGCTACACCGCTACACCGAGTGTAAGTACATACCCCAGGTTCCCTGTGGCGGAAGCCTAGCTCTCCTGGTTGCCAAACATATATATAGGATAGCCAAGAATTACTGTGTATAGAATTAAATATTGATTTATATAGATCTCCCAACCTAGAAACCTACAGAGTAAAGGTGGTCATCTCATATAATGCTAGTACTCTGAGAATTTCCTCCTTTTTTATTTCATGTTTTTTTGGGGGTTTTTTGGTTTTAAAAAAAGGATTTTCTTCATCTCTAACTTTTGAGGTTACTATAGTAACCGTTAAACTGCATTGGGCTCTGGGGAGACCTCCATTTTATCATACCTGACAATATTTCAAACACTTACATATCCTAAGCCTGGGACGAAGTGTCAGATTTTAAAAAAAAATAAAAAAATGGTAACTTGCAAGAAGAGATCTCTTAACGTTAGTGAAGTATCTCAAGTAAACAAATAAAATGCAGCCCAGACTGCTGCTTTAAAATCAGTACTAAGCATTTTCCTACTAGAAATGTATTTACTTTAAGTGACCCATTTCTGAGAAATAGCAGGTACCTTCTCTGATCAGTGTGTGATATCATACTTTTGCCTAAACATGTCAACTGAAAAACAGCATTGACTGATTATTTTACACTTCCAGTTAGAACTCATAAAAAAACAGAAATAAAGCATAGTTTCTTATTGAATTAGACCTCTTGCAGAAACCCAGACACAGATAGGATACAAAGGCAACATAAAGGAAGTATGGACATTTTATAAAGTGCACAGATGACCACCAAACCAAACGTGTGTCAATTTTCTCTTTCTTAACACTGATAAACAGATCATTTTTAATCGAAGGAAAACACTGGAAAAACATAAACACATCTCATTAAAAAAAAGACACAGAAAAAATGAATCCCTAAATAGAAGTTTGTACTTATGGAAAATGGAAGACACCGTGGTAGTGATCGTTGCTCACAATGCCAGAGAACCCAGTGATTCATGTGTGTGCCAGAGTTCAGATCAGTAAGTTACCCATTTTTTGTTTCAAAATAAAGATGCTGATTAATTACAATGCATTCTGTTTATTATCACATTTCAGGACATAGAACCATGAATTGTCATTGCAAGCCCTCTCTGATTAAGAAAGGTCATTATTTGTATATGGAAATATTATTGGAATGACACATGGAGTTTCACAGAAAACAAACTGCTTTGATGGCAAACGTCTTAAGGATGGAGATAATGCTTTTGATTAAGACACTGACCTCTGAAGTGGAAGACCCAAGACTTTCATTGGACCCTGACAGGTCTAGTTATACATACCCTACAACTGTACCTATTTAGCAGGTACATTACATGCTTTTGGCCCTTGTAAGTCCAACTGTACCTATTACACTGAACTTTTTTTGTTATGAGACTTCCATACTGATTGCTTGGAAGTACCTCTGTCTAGCGCAAGTAGAGGAACAATAGTGGTGCGTATTTTATACTCACAAAATTTTGGAGGGTCTGGGTATATCACTGTTCATCAGCTAACATAGAAGAATTGATTACAAGCACTTGGGTGAGATTGAAGTAAATAATGTAATTAGAAATATTTATGCAATGCTTTATGCCAGTGCAGTGCATACAGTATGCAACTTGCATCAAATTAGTTCCAGCAAAAGAATGCCTAAAACATGAAACACACACACACACTTAAGGACTGAATTTTATTTAAAATATGATTAAAAGAGCACTGCTTTCCTTTTCTATAAGCAATAGTTGTTTTTCATTTTCTGCCCTATTCCTAATATAGAGTTACTGTGGTCAATACAAACGTTGTCACTACTTATACAGAATATGGCACTGTGAAGGAAATGACTCATACTTCTAGGCCCACTCCTTCCGCTGAGTTCTTAGAGAGAGCGTTTTAATTCCCTGAACTCTGAAAAGGGCTTACAATATAATGATGTCATTGTAAAGTAACTGATAAGCACATTCACAATTTAAAGGGACATTGCCACTAAACCACTCTCTGGACCAGGGACATCCAGATAGTCCAGTAGTATTACCAGGCTTTATTGAAGGCAATGATTTAGATGTCATACTC
The DNA here is from genome assembly GCA_036426205.1 of Ascaphus truei. Taxonomy (NCBI): domain Eukaryota; kingdom Metazoa; phylum Chordata; class Amphibia; order Anura; family Ascaphidae; genus Ascaphus; species Ascaphus truei. The sequence goes on from WSYH01002923.1 coordinate 48,489, forward strand.
TTTGGGCAAATTCACATATAACATGATTTTTAGATCTTTAGCGAGTAAATGAAAATCAATTCAGTTTGGGAGAGCACAGAATGGTTTAAATGACCTACACATGACAAAGCATACAACGGGTGTCCCTGCTCCCATGTAGGAAACAAATAATAAATATCTCATGACACGGTGCAATATGTCATGTGTTGTTGTTCATCTGAGGTTGTATTTACCTAATTTTAAGACCTGCTAAGTGTAGCGGTCATGTAAAATAGCTACAGTCATCTCTCCTGCTGACAGTAAGGCCTGGTAAGTTGTGGGCATGGCAGCAGTAATTATGGAGGTTTGCCCTCACACCCTGGTGGAGTGCCCTGTGTATGGATGGGAGTAGTCACATGCTCTGACTCCATGGTTAGTGATGTCAGAGGTGTGTCAGCTTCCAGAGTGTACATAAGGCACAGCACTGAGTCTAAAGTAGTTCTGCGTCCAGTTCTGCTAAGAGGAGGAGGAGTTCTGGCAGGAGTTCAAGTTCTAGTACTAGCCTGAGTTACTGAGAGTTCTAGTTATGTTATAGTAACTGAAGAGGAGACTGTGTCCAGGGACCTGGCACAGGGCAGTGATCCCTGCGGGGATAGGGAATCCCTATCTAAGGAGAGATACACCTTTTAAAGGGAGGCACTGACTGGACATGAGTGGCTAGATATCTACTGCGAGGGGCAGCTAGCCCACTCAGGCAATAAAGATGTTCTCAATCACAAACCCTCTCGTGTACATGTGTGGAGTGAATGTACAGAGAGGAGCACCACGAAGGAGTTCCTCAACAGGATCATCCCCATGCGGACGCAGGGACCCTGATGAGGTGGAGGCGCTGCACTGGAACTAGGTGAGACTCAGCACACTACCTCAGCTGCCTGTCTGGACGGGTCCTCCCCATACACCATCATGCGGGAGACTCAGGAGTCCTGTTGCCAACAGGTGCACCACCAGACACTACCACACTGTAATGGGGGCCGGTTAGACCACAGGGGCCAATGTGAGATTGGGTGGGTCAGGCCGGTTCAGAAATACCGTTACATAAGGAACAGATGATTGTTATTATGTCCTGATATGTAAAACCATAGAATTCAAAGAGGTTGTACTTTCTGTTAAAGCTGTAAAAATGTTACAACAAAAATTCAGTTATCAAATGAGTTTATTCAGAGTGCACATAGTGGAGACAGCTTTAAAACAAAAAGCTCTCTCCCAGATAACACGGTATGCCATATATTTATACCCTAAAACTAAAGCTCCACCCCTTTATGCGGGGGCTTGCACGTCACTAAATATGACATCATTTTGTAATACAGAACAATACTAAAGCTGGTGTAATTTTGTAATACATAATAATACTGGATAAATGTACGTAAGCTAAAAATCATTATGGGGTTAAATGTGATGTCTGTTCAGCCACCTGGCATACTGTATTAGTATGAGAAACAGTTTCACTTTAAGAATCTGAGCTTATCTTAGACTGCGCTAACAAGGCTTCTCATAACTTCTTTCCTGTTTACACTTTCATTTGGAGCTGATTGGATGAGGAAAGATCAATAAAATCAGCTAGGAGCGAAAACATTCCATTCTCTGTTTCACACGTTCGTTCACACAGATTTCTTCACATAGAAAGATGACATAAAAACTTCAAAGACTAGATGGCGGACTAAAATAGTCAAACAAAATGGCTTCTTAGATCCTAATGCTGTTACGTCAGACCCCCTAATGTCTCAACTTTGTCATTTCTTTTTCACACCACTATGTATATATAATATATATATATATATATATATATATATATAAATATATATATATATAAAACTAAGGTAGCAATAAAGTATATACACTGCATAGTGCACTCCAAATGAAGTAACATGAAAATAAAACAACTTTGTTATACCCAAAACTAATTTAAAAACATTTAAAATGTGAATAACTGAATGTAAACTTACTAATCATATACTCTATCGAATGGTATTGACCAGAAGGGTCATATAGAACCTAGGTGTCTATAAACAATAGATTTAAGTGAAAGACTGGGCCACTGATTGAGCCACCTATGCTGAAAAAGAAACAGATTGATTATATCAATCCAGAGCAGTCTTCCCTTGTGACCAGAGAACTGGGATTGAACATGGGCTTTTCTGTATCGGCATCCAGGATAAGCTAGCTTTCTGTGGCGCTCTGCACCGAGGGAGCTAGGAGTCTCCTGTAAGTCCCTATTTTGTGGCAGTATTGCTGTACTTTTGTGTGTGTTGCTTACTGTTGGCTACGGACAAATAAACTAATGTTTATAAACCTCTGTGTTCTGCTTGGTGATTGTGATTACAAGTAGTCTGGTCAACCCCAACCATGACAATGTATTTGTAAGGTTATTCTTGTGTGAGTTTTGTTTCTCCCACATATCCAATATTAGGGCATTTTTGGCATTTCATCTATTACGCTATATTCTGAGAATGGCATATACTGAAATGTTCCTTTGATTTTGAATGGCTTGTTTTGATGTTTCTAGATGTTGTCATTTGTGGATATGTTTCTACAGTATATGTTTTGCATCCTGTTTCATTGCTAGGTGTTGTTCCTTGTAGTAGTCTGTCACAGAAGAGGGTGTGTTCGTGAGCAAATGAAATGGAAAGTGATGTAGTTTTTTAAAAGAGTGATCAGGCATAAAGTTTTAAAGGGACATAACAGAACCATTGAAAAGGGGGATGTAAGGTCAGAATTTAGTAACATAGAGAAGGTGGGAACGTTATCAGTTTAATGTAGGATTGCATATTAATATTACACATGAATGTGTTGTGTTCACAATATATGATGGTATATGATATCTTATAATTTAACTGCAAAGCTGAACTGAAATTAGTTAATCAGCATGCTGTAGCAAGGCGGGCTGAAAGTTTGGAATAGTGTTGCTACTCCCCACACAACAATAATAGGCATGTCCTTCCATTTATAGATGCTGTTACATATTGTGATCTTTTCCGTCCAGAATGTATGCTCTACATGGAGGTATGATCTTATTTAGTTATAAACAACATATTACTCTTTTATTACTTATTTTAGATTGCATCCATTATTATTATACCAGGCCGCAGACAGGGGGGAAGAGTTGGGACAAACGTCCAAGGCCCAGTGGCTGCGAAGGCCCCGGCTGGCCAGCGCTGATAATTGGGCCTGGCCTAAAGTCAGTGTATGGCTGTCAGGCCTTTGTGTAAGGGTCCCTGCCCCTGCTCGTCCAGAGTTCTCGTCTGAAGGAGGGGATACTGTAAGGGATCCACTCCTGGGTTTGGCTGGAACTCATTCTTACTGTGCTTTAGAGCTTCCAGACAAATCCCTCCCTGAACCTGCAATCAGAATCACCTGCTCTTGGTGTTACTCTGCAGCCTGCCTGTTGCTGCCTCCTAGGCAGCTCTGGTCCCATTGGCTGCCGGTGCTATTTAGCTGCTGCCCTTCCCCCCAGGAAGTTGGTGAACATAATACTTTCTCCAAGTAATTGTGCTTGCCACAAGTAGCTCTGTTTGGCCTGACTTGGCCTTCTGTGCCTTGTCCGCTTCTCCAAAGTTCCTGGCAGTGGCTACACTGTTCCTCAGTGTTTCCTGTGGCATGTCTGCACTCCTACTTTTCCTGTGGCCTCCTTTCCACCCTGTTCCTGTACCCTGTTCCTCTACCCACCGTGCTGCAGCACCTATGCTGAAGCGCCTTCGCTGAAGTTTTTCCTGTTGCCGAATATTTTGCCTGTGACCTTGACCTTTGCTCCTGTGCCACCTGCCTTGACCCCGGCTTGCCTATGGACTACTCTGTCTTTTCCAATCCTTACCCGACTACACACGACTATGGACTACTGTATGCAACCCGGACTCGGCTTCTTGGTCTAAGGTCGGTGTTTTCACATCCCCACCTCAGCCCCGCGGTCTGGCCCATGTTTGTGGTGAGCATAACCATTACACATTGATTGCCACCGGACCCCAGCACTTTCCAGCTGTTGCAGGCCTCTACCCCTCCAGTGCACACTGGAATCTGGGCCTACCTCTCCCTCTCCAGTTTGCTCCAGAAGGCGGGCCTGTGGCCTACCTCTTCCCCTCCGGGACATGCCGGGACCCGGGCCTACCTCTCCCTCTCCAGTGTGCGCCAGAAGCCGGGCCCGTGGCCTACATCTTACCCTTCGGTGTGTGCTGGAAGACGGTCCAGTGGTCTGCCTCTTACCATTCGGAGTGCTCTGGAAGCAGGGCCTGTGGCCTGCTTCTTCCCCTCCGGTGCGGTGGTGCGGTGGCACCAGATATGTTACTGAGACTGCCCCCCCAAATGTAAGGTGTGTGTATGTGTGTTTATTGTATTTTGTGAGGGGTTTATTGTAGTTTGTGGGAGGGGGGGTCATTGTGCGTTATTGTATTTTGGGGAGGATTTGTGTGGAATTGTTCAAAGTGTGTGTGAGGGGTGTTATATTGTGGGGGGATTTGTGTAGTATTGTGTGTGTGTGGTTATTGTATGTGTGTGGAATTGTGTGTGTATGCGTGTGGGTGTGATGTTATTTTATTTTGTGTGGCGGGGTTGTATTATTAAGATGATTTGTATGGAATTGTGGGGGGGGGGGATTGTGTGTGTGTGTGTTATTGCAGTCTGTGGTTGGGTTATTGTATTGTTTGTGTGGGGTGGGTTATGGTAATGTGGGGGGGAATTTGTGTAAAATTGTGTGTGTCTATGTGGGGGGGGGTGTATGTGTTTTTTTTGTATTGTGGCGATTGGAAGTGTGTGTGTGTGTGTGTGTGTGTGTGGCCATGGAGGAAGGGTGGAATAAGTGTGAGAAGGGAGGGATTGACAGAGGGGGGTCATTGAGTGATAGTGGACGGGAGGAGAGTAGGAGGAAGAGTGAGAGGGGGGAGAAATACATGAGGAGAGGGCGATGAACAGAGGAGGGTAATAAGAACAAGAGTAAAAGAGGAGAAGAGGGCCTTGCAAGGCCGCTGACACACTGGAGAGGGGGGGCCCAATGGAGACTCTAGTCCTACGCCCATTGGAGGGGCCCAATGGAGACTCTAGTCCCGTGAAAGCTGTCGCCAGCCATGTTATCATACATTCCATTACACAATTAATTCCCTTCAAAATTAGACAAAAATACACTCTATATTTGTCCATATAATAGGATTATGATAGAAGTTTATCCACAGCACTTTAAGTAAAAGACTTACACACACAAGTACTGAGAAATTCTCTAATTGTCAACAGTTTGAAGACACATCAAGAGAAAATATAACAAATAATCTATTTACAAGGTAATGTACGTACAGACTCTAATCACAGAGGCTAAAAAATTAGGAAAAAAAGATGAAACACGGAACATTATAAAATAGAACATACCGTGAAAAAACACCAATGGTAACACTGATAGTGCTAGATAAATACAAAACATGAATTCCAGGAGAACTGTAATAGCTTTAGGAAACAAAAGTGTCCAATAAAGGGGGTTATGTTTCGGGCACTGTGGTCCTTCTTCAAGCCCATTCCTACCTATCAGTGATACTTTCAAGAAACAAGTCCTCTAGCTCATCCAATAAAAATTCATTGATACTCATTTAGTATCTTATTAATATTTTAATATGATTTAAATGTTTCTTTAAGATACTTCACAGTAATGCTTTTTAAAAAGAAAAAGTTATCAGGCATGTTTAAAAAAGCGTTATAAAGTCACTTCAAAAGAGAGTGTGAAGTTTGAATCGTGTAATAGATGATATTTTGAGACACAGCATGTTATATTGCGGAAAAATCAGAATGTGTGAATATAGTTATTCTCATCCAGAATCACATCTCCCTTATGCTACTACTTTTAGGCTCATAACTCAATATGCATAACTTAATACACTTCCCCACACCAGAGAAGATGTCAGTCCCATTCATTTGAATGGAGCTGAACTCTTCTCCCCCACTGAAACGTGACTTCACAGAATATTGATTATGGGCTTTAGAAAGCATTGTAGGTTAGTTGTTTTTAAACTCCCATTTTCACTTATACTGTACACTGGCGACCAACTTTATTCTTACTTGGCTAGCTCCGCGAATTTCAGAGTATCCCGGTGATGTGCGGTTTTGTATCATTTTCTCCCGGGGTGTTTGTATAGCGTATTTCCGCGGCGTGATTTAAGCATTTTATTCCGGCTGTGGCAATACGCAATGCCGTGAAAAACGCATGGGGGCTGTTTGCGAGCTGTTGTCTTTGAAGCCGAGAAAATCATGAATGGTAATGCAGTATTACTGTATATATACAGTATATAATGTATAACAACAACCCCTATAACCCAAACATACACATACAGTACTGTTAGCACATCAATGAACTATAGGCCGTCCCCTGGCGAGAGATGTGTTTGCAGCAGAGAGAGAACCGCTGCTCTCCTGCGCAAACATTGCACATTAAAATTATGTAAAATAAAATTGTATTGATAGTGTAGATGGTGCAGGGGGTCTCCGGAGCTGAACTCGCGGTTGGTTTCAGGTCTGGGGACCCCCTGCTCCCCGAGATACAGCCCCTTTATGATTGGTGCCAGTATCCCTCTGCATTAAAGGTCCCGATCACGTAGCGGGGCCTGTAAACAAAGCAGAGGGATACCGGCACCCCCTAAAGGGGCCTGTATCTCGGTAAGCAGGGGGTCCCCAAACCTAAAACCAAAACGTTCTGCTCGGAGACCCTCTGCACATCTACAGTATGAATAAAAAACATATATAAAATAAACACTGTTTCCTTACCTTAGCGGCTATGTGAGACGGTAATGAAGCAGCATTGCTTTTGTATTTTAATAAATTGATTACAGTGAAGCGGGTTCCTCGAGCCAGAAATTAATGCTCAGGGACCCCCTGTCCGTGCACCAATATTATTAAAAATACAGAAAATGCTGCTTCATTACCACAGCGGATAGCCGCTAAGGCAATGAAGGGGGTAACCCACCCGTGCCCGCTTTATTGTGGGTAGCGGGGGTGGGTGAAGGGGGTGATTTGGCCCTTGGTGTGAGTTTAGGACTTGCGGGGGGTTGCGGGTGCACTTACCCCTTCACGGGCCGTAGCAGTTATACGCTACGGTCATGAAGGGGTAAACCCCTCCCGCTTACCCCCCGCAAGCCCTAAAACAATCATCGTTAGGGCTAATACACCCCTTCATCCAACCCCACTACCAACAATCAAAAAAAACTCACACCAGCAGCCGCCAAAAAATAAATAAATAAATCTAATAGAATAATAAATGAGCATAAATAAAATTGTATTGATAGTGTAGATGTGCAGGGGGTCTCCGGAGCTGAACTGCGTTGGTTTCAGGTCTGGGGACCCCCTGCTCCCCGAGATACAGCCCCCCTTTATGAGGTGCCAGTATCCCTCTGCATTTAAAGGTCCCGATCACGTGATCGTGGCCTGTAAACAAAGCAGAGGGATACCGGCACCCCCTAAAGGGGCCTGTATCTCGGTAAGCAGGGGGTCCCCAAACCTAAAACCAAAACGTTTCTGCTCCGGAGACCCTCTGCACATCTACAGTATGAAGAAAAATAGTCATATATAACTACAAACACTTGTTCCTTACCTTACGGTATGTGCTACGGTAATGAAGCAGCCATTCTGTATTTTAATAATATTGTACAGTGAGCAGGGGTTCCTGAGCCAGAAATTAATGCTCAGGGACCCCTGCCTCCTGCACAATATTATTAAAAATACAGAAATGCTGCTTCATTACCACAGCGGATAGCCGCTAAGGCATGAAGGGTTAACCACCGTGCCGCCTTTATTGTGGGTGCGGGGGTGGGTGAAGGGGGTATTTGGCTTGGTGTGAGTTTAGGACTTGCGGGGGGGGTTGCGGGTGCACTTAACCCTTCACGCGCGTAGCAGTTATACCGCTACGGTCATGAAGGGTTAAACCCCTCCCGCTACCCCCCGCAAGCCCTAAAACATCATCGTTAGGGCTAATACCCTTCATCACACCCCACTACCCACAATCATCAAAAAAAACTCACACACAGCAGCGCCAAAAAATAAATAAATAAATCTAATAAATAAATAAATGACTATAAATAAAATACATTTGAAATACATTTTTATGATAGTGTAGATGTGCAGGGGTTTCCGGAGATGAACCGCATTGGTTTCAGGTAGGGGGACCCCCTGTCCCCGAGATACAGCCCCCTTTATGAGGTGCCGGTATCCTGCGGCGTTAAAAGGGCGATCAGGATCGCGGCCTGTAAACCAAGCAGAGCAGAGGGATACGACGTCATCCCGACGCGCGTTTCGTTCCAACAAGGGAACTTCTTCTAAAAATGTATTTTAAATCATTTTTAATGTGCCGATGTTTGCGCAGAGAGAGCAGCGGTTCTCTCTCTGCTGCAAACACATCTCGCCCCCCCCGGCCTATAGTATCATTGATGTGCATATACAGTACTGTATGTGTATGTTAGGGGTTATAGGGGTTGTTGTTATACAGTATATATATACATATACATATATATATACTGCATTACAATTCATGAATTTATGCCATCTGGCGGTCACGCGAAGCATTGCAGCCTAGTAAATCCTGAACCATTATCAATTAACACATCAATCGCGCGTCAGCCGTGTAATGCGCCTGGCTGGGAAGGCAAAAGGAGCCCGGCATGCTCCAGGTGAACAGAGTGGCATTCCAGGAACATGCCAGGTACATGCCAGTTATTAGTAAGAATAAAAGCTGCCGCAGCAGTATATCCCTGTCCTCTCTTCCCAACTTACCTCTCTGTCTATTCCTTCTTTTTCTCTGGCCTGTTTCTTAGTTACAATGCAGTGATCAGTGCCCCATATTTTGACTTCCAATGAGCCTTGTTATGGGTAAAGTATCATATAAACTCAATATGTCAATTAAAAAACCAGACATCTCACTTTAACCTGAACTTTAGAAGCAGTATATTTTTATCTAAACAGATTCCATATGTATAACCAATTTACAGTTTATTGCATCATCCATGTGAACAGACAGACCTAGGATTGGATTGGATGAATTTAGCGGCTGCACGCTGAATTGATTTTTGTATTTAGTGCCAAAAATAAAGTACCCTAAGCTGCCCTAGAAATGTAACTGTATTGATTCCTACATGTGGCACAGAGAGTTCAAATGATCTGATTGAGATTGCATGACGCTTGTGTTGGTCTTGAACAAGAATTGTGTGTCACAGGTCAGTAACTTAACCAAATTACTTTTGTCTTTGCCGCTTTTAGTTCAACAAACATAAAGGAGATTATGGGGTAATGTATCAAGGGTGCAGCTTTTCATAAAGAAGCGTTCCTTTCTTGTAATACTTAGAGTAGTACAACCTATAACATAAAAGTGCAATCACCACTATCAGGGTAAAAGTAGAATCATTTAATAAAGATTATAGGCTAAAGCAGTAAAATTCCGGGCATTACTGAAATCCCTAGCCTCTGATTGGTTAGAATTCCGGGCATTATTCATTCAGTAATGCCCAGAATTTTTGGCACCCTGCCAACTCACCTTTCAGAGATGGAGGGGGAGAGCGGCATCTCTGTTCCTCTCACAGCATGGCAACACAGGCTCTCTCACACAGCACATGCAGGCACTCTCACACAGGCTCTCTCACACAGCACATGCAGGCACTCACACACATTACATACAGGCTCTTTCATACAGGCACTCACACACAGCACATACAGGCTCTCTCACACAGGCACTCACACACAGAAGATGCAGGCACTCACACACAGCACATGCAGGCTCTCACACACACAGCACATGCAGGCTCTCTCTCCAATCCCCCCCCCCTCTCCTCCTTCTCCCTCCCATTCCCTCCCTTGCTATTGCTGTCAGAAGCTGGAGGGTCCCAAATAGTAACTTTGTTACTTGCAACAAAGTAATATTTCGTCCACCACTTGCATAGCTTTTACTAAGGTCATTTTTATCTGTTGTTTTTTTTTAGTTTGTAGTTAAAATCCCTGTCCCCCCCCACTTCTCTTCCCATTCTCCCATTCTCCCCTTCACCCACCTCTCCCCCTCCCCCTCCCCTCTTCTCCCACTTCTCATCCGTTTCCCCCCCTCAACACCTACCCTCTTCTCCCCCACTTCTCATCCATTTCCCCCCTCAACACCTCCCCTTACCCATCACCTCTCCCCCTCCCTCTGCCCCTCCCCCTCACCTTCCCCCTCCCTCTGCCCCTCTCCGTAACCTCTCCCTCCCCCTCACCTCTGCCCTCTCCCTCCCTCTCACCTTTCCCCCTCCTCACCTCGTTCCCCCCTCACCTCGCTTCCCCCCCTCACATCGCTCCCACCCCTCACCTCGCTCGCCCCCTCACCTCTCCTCTCCTCCACCACCTCCCTCAATCCCCACTCACCTATCTCTTCTCCCCCACCCTTGCCTTTCCTCCTCCCTTGCCCCCTCACCTCTCTTCTCCACCCCCCTCACCTCTCTTCTCTCCCCCTCACCTCTTCCCCCCTCCACCTCTCTCCCCTCTCATTTGCTACTTTACTTCTTTTTCCTACACAGGTGTATCAGCGTAGTTCCGAGTGATATATCTTTAGAAAAGTGTCTATTTTTTATGAAAAAAGCCGACACTTAGCCTATAATAGTAATAATCCCCTCAGAACAGGGCATTACAGGCCAATAATGCCCTGGCTGGGTTAAAGTCCCTCGGCTTCGCCTCGGGTCTTCAACTCTTCCAGCCAGGGCATTATTGGCCAGTAATGCCCTGTTCTTCAGGGACTATTACTTAATTACAAAATGAAAATCAATACACTAACAAGTTCAATTAAATGTCATGAATCTTTAACCTCCCATGGTTCATCCAACTTCTGGATTGACTCCTCTGTGTTTGGATGGCCAGCGGTCCAGCATTTGCTCAATTTGTAAGAGGTAGTGGCTTTAGCAACTCTATACCAAGGGGTTTAAATCCCCCATGGCGTCAAAGGGTTAAATACAGGGAATTTAACCTCCTGCAAACAAGAGTTGCTAAGCTGTTATCCCTGACAAAGTGAGTAGAAGCTCAACACATACTGTACGTAGGGCAGGAATTGGGTGCTCTTTGTGTCCTTCGGATGTGACTCACCTAACCGGGATTTGGAAGCTCTTAGCTGCTATTGTACCACTGGTGGGGTCGGGGCAATGTATTAAATGGACAGGAGGCCAGCCATAAACTGAAGAGTCAGTCCAGATGCTGACATTAGCCTTTGACGTGATGTCATTAAACCTTCACCCTTGTGAGTGCATTGGATTTAACTTTTTATTTTTGAATCTTTATTTAAGTTACTACACCATGATGGTGGTTTTTGTGTGCAATTTTACCTTATAGGTTATACTACCTTAATAGTCATGCTAAATTCTCTAATGATAGGATTTACAGCTCAGTATCATATGGCATCTTGCAACTGGGTTTCTGTTTGTCTTCAAATAAACTGAGTCACTCTTCCATAGTTGTTATGATGTGTTAAATTCAACTTTCAGTATCAGATATACTGTACTTTGAACAGTTAAACAAATATGCAAATGCTGCAAGCAAACATATTGGTAAACCAGTATAACCTGTTTATTATAGAAAATACATTTAGGTTTTAAGATTACAATATATAGCTTAGCTCCAACCATTGTCAAGCTGCATAAATGCATTTTTTGCCTGGGTATGTCGACAAAAGATCCTGGTAAACAATATGTAGGAGCAAAAAAAAAAAAATATCATTATATAATAGTATTGAATCAAAATTAAAAACTGTGCACACACACAGGTCTCCGTTCTCCCCTCTCCTGTGTATGTGATCAGCTGTAAGTAATGGGGTCCAGTCTCTTTGTCTATAATGCGCTGGACACCTTTCCTGGTCTTTATGGTTGGGGGTGATGGGCACTTGTGAGCTGTAGACACCTGTTGATTAACAACGGTCCCGGATCCACTCCATGGTGTGCCCCCCTCCTGCGACCAGCGTTCTGTTTGCTGCGGGACTCTCCCGGAACTGACGACTCCTCTGTTTGCGCATCACTGACACTCTGCGTTCCACTGAAGCTATCACTCTTCACGCAGGATGCTGGATCTCACACAGGATACTGGATCTCACACAGGATGCTGGCTACAGGGGGGAGAGGCTATGGGAGAGTGCTTATTGTGTGTCTGCTGCCTAAACTCCTACACATTTCCCCACCTACTGTGGTTTCCTCAGGGATCAAGATTGAGCTCCAGTATCCTGTGTGAGATCCATCAATCCTGCGTGCAGCTCGATAGCGTCAGGGGAACGCAGAGTGTCAGTGACATGCAAACATAGGAGTCATCACTTTTGGAACGTGACGTCAGTTCCGGGAGAGTCCCACAGCAAACAGAATGCCGGTCGGAGGAAGGGGGGCACACCGAGTAGTGGAGCCGGGACCGTTGTTAACTAACAGGGATCTACAGCTCACAAGCGCCATCACCCCCAACCAAAAAGACCAGGAAAGGCGTCCAGCAGGTTGTGGACAAAGAGACTGGACCCCAGGACTTACAACTGATCGACTACATAGTAGAGGGGAGAACGGAAACCTACAGTATGTGACAAGGCAATTTATTTTAATTTTATTTATTTATCGTTTGTGTGAGTGCACAGTTTTAATTTTGATTCAATACTATTATATAAAGATATTTTATATATATTTTGCGCCTTTTATTTTTTTTTGCTTTTGAGGTTTATTGAGGAGGAGTGTTACCCTGAGATCTTGGGGATGCATTGGTAAACTACCCATCATATACAAGAAATCATCTCAAGGGGAAATTGTTTTGCATATATTGTATCCCCATATACATAACACTTGTTTCATGTTGACACCTTTCTGAGCTTATGAAGGAAGGGGTGTTACTTTTAGCATATCTGTGTGTTTGCTGCAAGTCTGCATCTCTTGGGATGCATTTATCAGTGGTTTTGCATTTTTTCATGTTTTAAGTATACAATTGTATTCAATTTTTATTACATTTTGTTGTATTTGGTTAATTACCGCTTTATACAGAAATCCCAATGAGTATATAATTTATAGGGTACTTGAGAATACACGTATATATTAATTACATCATTTACTATCAAGTGGACACACGCCTAGCGCACCAGAATACGCACTGTGAGTGCGTGTTCACAATTTTTGTTTATTTAAAACAATATATAGGGCCTCATATCTTTTTCGACTGACCACATAAGGAAATTAACTACTATAAAACTATTAGAGTGTGCTTCTAATGTGTATTCTACCATTTGAATGCATCTGTCATTAAACATGCATTACATATATTACATCCGTAAAAGTTATTTTTGTGTTTTCATAGGAGAATGTGGAACGTGGAGGCTGTTTCAATCAGGCTTTTTGGTCCCATCTTGCAATTACAACTCCTATTCATAAGCATTCTATGGTTTGTAGCTTTTTCTTCATATTTACAAGAGCACGTTTACACATAACAGAATACATATATATAGGGTATGTTTTAAAAACAGTGTTTGAAGTAATCTATCCTGAAAATGTTGCTGTTACGTGATATGTAATTATGTATGTGGTTATGTATTGCATATTTAGACATTATGAAGCACTTTGCTAGCAGTTTTTGCTTTTCTATGGAAAAAAAAACCATACGTAGATAAACATGGTTAATGAGAGCATTGCAATAAAAGCATCAACAGAAGATATTAAAACATCTATTTTTTTTAAAATGTTCTTTCTACATTTGACCAAACTGAACTAATGACGGTGATGCTTAATACAATTAAGTAGCTGATGAATTACCTTTAATAAAAAAAAAAATCAACCTTGAATATGTATTTTTAAATACATTTAAAATTATTGGAGGTATGTAAAATTTCCAATAATTGAAATTAATCTTAGAGCATAATACAATAAAATGAATAAATCTGCTTCAGAGTGTGAGTCAGAGAATAAAATCTGTATGGCAGCATAGGTGTCGTTCAAGTAAGCAAAACAGAGCAGCCCAGAACACAACCATAAGCATTTCATAACATGTTACTGTGTCACGGCGATGGTTCTAAATCACATTATGGGATCACTTATCGAGCACTTATTGGCCAAAATGCCTACTGCTATTCAGTAAGCCTCGATAAGTGGGCGATAAAGGCATGAATTGCCAAAAATTTAATCCGTCATAAAAAAAATTGCCGGGTGAGCGGTGATAAGCCACTTATCGTCAGGTTCTGAAACTTGTGCAATTCCAGTAGCAACGATTACGTTATCGAGGCTCTAGAATGGCGAGTTTCTCTCAAAAGCCTCACACCAGGAAAAGTTGTTGTGAGGCTGGTGAGAAACTGCTGAGAAGTAAGAAGACAAGACGTATGCATTTTTTCTGCATTGGATTGATGCCGGGAGTCTCTTGAGCTGATATCCATTAATATCAGCACCTGAGACCCCCGGCATGAAAATTTAGTATCATCAGCAAAGATGGAGACTTTGCTCTCGATGCCAACCTCAAGGTCATTATTAAACAAATTAAAAAGCAGGGGTCCCAGTACCGATCCCTGGGGTACTCCACCCATGACCCTAGCCCAACCTGAAAAGTTCTATTTATGACAACCCTCTGATCTGTCCTTCAACCAGTTTTCAATCCAGGTGCATATATTTGTACTGAGTCCAATATGCTTTATTTTGTACATCAACCTCGTGTGGAACCGTATCAAAAGCTTTTGCAAAATCTAAGTAGAGAACATCAACTGCATTACCCTGGTTTAAAATCCTACTTACCTCCTCAAAGAAACTAAAAAGGTTAGTTTGGCATGATCTACATTATCCTTCATAAATCCTTGCTGACTATTACTAATAATTTAGTTTTTTATTAGGTATTCCTGAATATTATCCCGTATTAAACCTTCAAGTAGTTTCCCCACTATTGAAGTCAGGCTTACAGGTCTGTAATTCCCCGGTTGTGATCTAACTCCCTTTTTAAATATATGCACCACATCTGCTTACCACCAATCTTGTGGTACTGAGCCTGTGGAAATTGAGTCCTTAAATATTAACTGTAATGGTTTGGCTATTACTGAACTTCACTCCTTGAGAACTCTTGAATGTATGCCATTGGGGCCAGGTGCCTTGTTTACTTTAATTTTTTCAAGCCGTCTATGAACTTCTTCCTCAGTTAACCAATTGTTCATTAATATGGAGGTTGTGGCTTCTCCTGCGGCACTACAATTGAAATTGATTCTTCCCTGGTAAATACAGAGGCAAATCATTTTTTAATACCTCTGCTTTTTCCTTATCTCCAATAATCTGTCTGCCCATCTCACACTTAAAGGGTCCTATATTTTCTTTCCTCATTTGTTTGTTATTAAAGTACTTAAAGAACTTTTTAGGGTTCTTCTTACTTTCTATTGCAATCCTTTTTCATTATCAATTTTTGCTAATTTGATTAATCTTTTGCAATTTTTGTTACATTCCTTATCATTCTGATACAATGCCTCCATCCCTTCTGACTTAAAGAATCTAAACGCCTGCTTCTTCTTTTCTATTTCCTCATCCTACCTGTTTATTTAGCCACATTGGTTTTGTCTTATTTCTTTTATACTTATTACCCATGGGTATACACTGACGAGTTTGCTTTTCTAACAATGTTTTAAAAACTGCCCATTTATCTTCTAAATGTTTCCCTGCAAAACATCACCCCAATGTATTATTTGTAGAATAGTCCTCAGTTTATTAAAATCTGCCTCTCTAAATTTTAAGGTCTTTGTTGAACCCAAGTAATCTGTTTTTTGATCATTTATTTCAAATGAGACCATGTTATGATCACTGTTACCCAAATATTCCAGGACTTAAATATGTGCTATTATTTCTACATTCTATGAGATTATCAAATCTAGTATTGCCCTCTCCTGGTTGGTTCCTCAATAATTTGGGTCATATAATTTTCTTTAAGCACGCCCTAAAACCTGTTTCTTTTTGCTGTAATGCTAATCTCATTGCCCCAGTCTATATCTGGATATTTAAAATCACCCTTTTTGCAAACATGACCTAGTTTTGATGCCTTCTCCATTTTGCAAAAGCATTGGTGCCTGAGAACGCGCGCACTCCTGCTCTGCTGTCAGAGCATGCGCACACATGCAGCTGGACTAGTCGTGTCTCTGAGCTTGGCTCTGCACCTCCGGACGCGTCGCGCATTCTCCGGCACGTGGCGCGGTCACGTGACTACGTGCGACGATCCCCAGCTGCGCGGCAACTCACTCCCTTTCGTCTCTCTTGCGGATCCCCCACCTCGCTACGGGGTCCTTTCCCTTTCTCTGCGCTTGTGTGTAGTAGCACAAGCGTGACACACCCATCTTTCCATCACCCAACCAACTAGATCTAGCACCCTGAGACAAGGTAAATCTATGTTGAAGTTAAACATAAAACAACACCGATGTAATCTCCCTGGGAGGCCTGGCAGAAAGGGTTTCAAAAGATTACGTATTTGGGAAGCAAGAATAATCATGCTACCTACAAACTAAATGGGCCAAAAATAGATAAATCCTTGATGGAGAAGGATTTAGGGATGCTTGTAGACAACAGGCTTAGTGTAAGGTTCTTGCCAGTTAAAATGGGCCGGGGACATCAGGTTGTCCAGGGCACCTGTATGGTTCTTAAACTCAATACGGGCCGGGGACCTCAGGTCAGCCGGCCGTGACTGGAAACAGTGTTGCCCTACCCGGGGAGACTTAACCACGCCCTGGGCTGTTGGACCTCGATCTGATGACGTACGAGCGCTCGGGAAATGAAGAAAAAGACAGAGAGTAATTCTGATTCCTCATCTCAACTTTATTACGGAAAAGCAATACTTTTTATACAGAGAAATTAAAGTGTTAATTAGAGGCGTAAATTAGAGGCGTAACAATATTGGCATATTACTAAAAAGACAGCCTAGCTGGGAATTCTCCACTCATACACATTATCTATAGCCTTGGCTATGTTCTACTTTAACTGAAAACAATTAGCATATCTGGAGGTCGTTTCTTGCGAACATATAATCACTTAATTCAGGGAAAAGTTCAGGCAGACAAGATGGAGGTTCTGGCTTTTACTTTTAACCTTTATTTAGTAATAGTGGCAGTAGCTGAAAAGGCAAATAGAACAAAGAAAAACCAGTCAAACAAATATTCAAAAGAAGACCAACAAGTGCACTGTTGAAGTGCACTTAAAGCAGAAGGGTTAACTCTAAAGAACCCATGATGGGGGATACCGAGCAGAGCACCCCGCCTAATGCCCACTGGGAGGCAAATTCTGAAACCGTCCCAGTAGACTCGGCGTACGAGTGCTCTGCCCAAATACGGGAGTGCACCAGCGCCCGGAACATGACCACGATGTTTGTTGGGACCCCCCCTCCAAACACTGCCTCCTTGTTTTACAAATGGCTACCTTAGCCAATGCCAGGAGCAGGTTGACCAGGAGATCCCT
Source organism: Ascaphus truei (assembly GCA_036426205.1). NCBI lineage: Eukaryota > Metazoa > Chordata > Amphibia > Anura > Ascaphidae > Ascaphus > Ascaphus truei. The sequence goes on from WSYH01002923.1 coordinate 65,879, forward strand.
AGGCTTATCATTCCGGTACACTGGGCACCCAAAAAGAAAAAGATGAGGGGAGAAGTGTAGCCAGAACTGCAGGAGAAGGCTCCTCAAGAAGGAAAAGAGGGGCTGCAGTCTGGCGCAACTCGAATAAATGTGATATATGGACTCCCGCTCGCCACAAAAGGGACAGGCGGCGGGGGAGTCCGTGAAATGTGCCAAATACTCTCCTGTGCTCAGTGCACCCCGGCGGGACGGGGAACCAAGGATGAATAGAGATCCCTCCACCGGGGTCTCTTGCCCTCGTTCGCAGGAAATACTCGCCTCCAGATAGTATCTGGCCAGGTGACAAGGGCGAGGTAGTGCACTATATGGAGCACTAGAGAATACAGGACTTTCCTCGGCATGCCGCGGAAACATGCCGGGGACATATCCCCCAACCTACTGAGGTTGGGGGAGAGAAGAGCCTGAGGGGGTTGCCGTGGCTTTGGTTCCACGCAAAGATCCGGAGAGCTGAAGTTGATAGGTTGACAAGGCTCTCCGGTCTGCAATACCCCCTCAATGAAGGTGCGTGAGTCGGGGTGGATGGCATCTTTAATCTCCCGGATCAAACGATGAGGGATGCGGGCAGTACGCAGACCCATACGGGGCGCGAGCACCTCTGCCCTAACCCAGTCTATCCGCCCAATGTCCAGGAGATCCCCGACTCTGGTCACCTGCGCCAGGATTAGCCGGAGGCAAATAGAGGGTGAATCCAACATCCGAGCCCCCACTGCCGGATTATACAGCAGGGGCTCGGCGAGGAAATCAACCCCCACCACCTGTTCCTTCCTGGTCGCGGAGACCAGTTTCCAGGCCTTAAGTAAGTCCCGGTAGTATGCCGGCAGCACCGAGAGGTCTCTACCTAAACCCTCGGGCCTGATGATAAACAGTTGCCGGTCATACCTCATATTGCGCAGCTGGCGAAAGAAACTGGTCGCCAGCTGGCACCACTGCGGAGACGGATCAGTGAATAGGTATCTCTGCAGGTATTGGAGGCGGAAAGTGTGTAACTGGGAGCGGACACACACCACTCCCTGTCCACCTTCCTCCAAAGGAAGACACGCAATTCCCGCAGAGACCCAATGCTTCCCCATCCAGAGGAAATCCATCAACCTCCTCTGGATCTTGTTGATAAATTCGGGGGTTGGACCCATGGCTATCAGCCGGTGCCATAACTGACTGGCCACCAGCTGATTAATCACCAGGGTTATTCCCCTAAGGGAAAGCATTCGCGACAGATACACCCATTACCCCAGATGAGCAATGTCCCGTTCTTCAAGATCACTGAAGTTTTCTGGGGCCGGATCCTCTGCAGCAGACAGGTAGACTCCCAGATACTTGAGAGTATCGCTCTCCCACGAGACATTCCGAAACGCGGGGGGCAAGGAGTTTACCTGTAAGGGACCCACCAAAATGCCAGAGCACTTGGACCAGTTGATCCGAGCAGAAGAGGCCGCGGTGTAGACCTCTTGGCACGCTTGTGCCCGCTCTAGATCATCTAGGTCCTGGGCCACGAGGAGCACGTCATCGGCATAAGCCGACAGGACTACCCGCATGTCGGGCTCCCACAGCACCAGCCCAGTGAGCCTCCTCCTCAGTAGGCAGAGGAAGGGCTCAATGGCCAGCGCGTACAGTTGCCCAGAGAGGGGGCACCCTTGATGTACTCCCCGACCAAACACAAAAGGTGCCGTCAGGGACCAGTTGATCTTCACCAGACACTCTGCAGAGGCGTACAGCATCTGGAGAAAGCCCACAAATTGTGGGCCGAAGCCAAACGCCCGCAGGGTCTGCATAAGGTAACGGTGATCCACTCTGTCAAACGCCTTCTCTTGATCTAGGGACAGGAAGGCGAGTGATAGACCAGTCCTCTGTGCGTAGTGCATCAGGTCCCGGACCAAAAAGATGTTGTCATGAATACTCCTGCCCGGGACAGTATAGGACTGGTCAGTGTGAATCACCTCTGCCAGCACTGACTTGAGCCTCAGCAAAAGCACTTTGGCTACGATCTTATAGTCCGTGCTGAGCAGTGAGACCGGTCGCCAGTTAGAGATCTGGCGGAGATCTCCCTTCTTCGGCAGCAGAGACAGTATTGCCCGCCAGGGGCATCTCACCGGTCTCCAGGGCTTCGGCTACGACCTCGGTGAAATCAGGTCCCAGCATCTCCCAGAAAAACCGGAAGAACTCCACAGTCAGCCCGTCTAGCCCTGGCGTTTTTCCGCGGGACATGAGATTGAGGGCTTCAGAGAGCTCGGCCAGAGACAATGGTAACTCAAGCCGCTCCCTTCCATCCTCACCGACCGTGGGAAGCCCCTCCCATAAGACCCTGCATTTATCTGGCTGGATGGACTCCGGAGAGAAAAGATTTACATAGAAACTCCGGGTTCTGTCCCGGATGCTCTCCGGGTCAGTCAGAGGGGTACCGTCCTCTGTCAACAAGCAGGTGATATGTCTACGGTTTCCCCTCTTTTTCTCCAGCGCGTAGAAGAGGCGCGACCCGCGATCCATCTCCCGAAGGAAGTGGATGCGGGATCGCACTTACGCCTCCCGAGCTCTCCGATCTTCCAAGTCACGGAGAGCGCACTTCCTCTCCACGTACATACTCTGCAGGTATTGGTCTCCTGCCACAGACAGCCGCTTCTCGAGATCGAGCACCTCCTCCCTGAGGGCCTCGATCTCAGCATCACGCCGCCCGCTGGCACCTTTGGTGTACTCCTGACACACGAGGCGCAGATGAACCTTGCCCACGTCCCACCACTGCTCTAACGTGGTAAAGTCTGACCTGCAACCTCTCCAGGCCATCCAAAAGTCTCGTACCGACGTCGCAAACCCCTTGTCCTCCAACAACGTATTGTTGAAGTGCCAATATGCGGCCGAGGGTGCTGCAGGTAGCAGCGTCACCATCACGGACGCACAATTGTGGTCCGAAAACGGCGCCAGCCTAATGTCACTGGTCTGGGCTCTTGACAGGCTGTGGCTGGAAATATACAGCTTGTCGATCCGGGACCAGGACATCCATTCACCCCTAAACACCCTAACATGGGTGAACTCAGTTGATGCCTCAGGATGTTGTTCTCGCCAGACGTCTACCAAGGAGTAGCGGGTGATGACCTCCCACAAGGCCAACGCAGAACACGGGTGTGGCTCCGGACCATTCCGGTCTTTCCGAGCCTCGAGGGTACAGTTAAAATCACCCCAGAGCACCACGTATTCGTCCGCGTCGACTGTCTCCAGGTATTCAGACATTCTGACGAAGAACTGCCTTCTCAGGAGTCCGGTGGCAGGAGCATACACGTTCAATAAATTAAACGTGTAGTCCTCGTGCCGGACCCTGAGATGCAACAGGCGACCTGGAACAACAGTTTTGGCAATCAGTAGCTCTGGTTGAAAGGACTCAGAGAACAGGGTCACCACCCCACTAGATGACAAAGTGAGGTGGCTAAAGAAGACACTGCCTCGCCACTCCAAATGCCAGCTGGCTTCAGCCTCTGGAGTGGTATGGGTTTCCTGCAGGAAACTCACAAAATACTTTCCCTTCTGTAAAAAGGAGAGTACCTGGAACCTGCAAAACCCGTCCTTACAGCCATTCACGTTAAGTGTACCGATGCTCAAAGCCATTGGTAATCAGGAGTTTTGCTTTCCACAGGCGCTCACGAAGCTACACCCCGAGAAGCCTTTATGTGGTCTCGCATCAATTTATGAAATTTCAGAACACGAAGATGGATAGGCCAAGAGATTTTGGCCTTGTGGTTAGCCCTGATTTATACTAAGAGAGAGTGGAGAATGACCGAGGCATCCTTCCACCTTCCAAGGGCCAACTGCACCTTCGTGGTTCCGTGTTTGCAGAGGGTATCCTCCAGGAAACCATCTAGCTCCTGGGCAGGGATAATGGGGATCAAAGAGTCCACCGCCTCCTCGGTGCCAGAGGACTCCTCACTGAGCCCCAACTCCCCGAGCTCCTCTTGACTGAAAAACTGAGGATCCCCGCCCTTCCCTGCGGGGGCCTTTCTCAGCCTTAAAGTGGGTCCCCTCCTCGGTGTTTCCACGAGGGGGTCCACTATATCCTCCACATCCAACCCCGGGGTGGGATGTTCAGGGGTAGCTGGTGGCGGTATGGCGGAGGTAGCAGTCTCCCTAGTGTCCTCGGGGGCCAACGAGGCACACAGTGCCCTCCTGGTCTCCTCTACCACCATGCGAACAAACGGGATGCCACGGGCGTTCGCATTAATCGCGGGAGGGCACTTTTCAGCAAGCACCTCATAGGGAGGGTCCAGCCCAGCAGTCGCCTCCAACAAAGTGCCCGACCAAAACTCTTCACCAGGAGAACTCACATCTGGCATCTCCCAGATGCAAAATGAAGTGCTCGCTAAAACACCCTCACCCACACCCGCCTCCCCCACTCCATCCTCCAAACCCCCAACCACGGGGTCAGCCCAAGCCCATCTCCTTCTTCCGGTGACACAAACCGGGGCTCAGCCTCAGGTGTGCCACCCAAAGGCGGCACAGCCGGAGGGGGATCCTGGGCGACATCCGATTACCCGAAGACAACTGCGTCCGGCGTGGCAGATTCACCGAAACACAACTCCCCGGGGGATGTTCTCCAACTGGGAGGGGTGTTGGAAGGCTCCCCAACGTCCATTTCTAGGAACAAAGCCTCATGTTGTTGAGTACTTTGATATTCCACCCCAGGGACGCCGGGTACCTCCTCCTGCATTCTCTCCAGATCTTCGAGGGGGGGGGACTGCATATTTATGGGGTCCGGCTTACACTGGCTAATCCTAACCTGTGGGCCGGACAGGGCTACTCTGTGGGGAATTGATGTTGCATTCCGCTTCGGAGACTTCTGAGGGTGAACATAATACGGTTCACCCTCCTCGCCCTCCTCAATCACCCTCTTGTTCTTAGTTTTTTCTTTCCTCTTCCTGGGGATTGATTCCCCAAAAAAGGGTACCGCTACCTCCTCAGCGGGAGCCTCCCACCGCTTCCCCGCACCCTGCTTACATTGGGGGTAGGGTGCTCCTGGGGGGAGACAGCGACAACAGAGGGTGACTTCTTCAGGGTGACTCTTTTCTTCTCCCTTTTTTTCCTGGGGAGAAGTGCAGAAGTTACCGCCCGAGATGGGGCAGCGACATCTCCTGGGCCCTGGGGACCTGGGCCCCTGAGGGCTCCGCCGTAGTGGGCGCAGCGGTACAGGGTGTCTCCTCCCGGGGGGGTCAGTGACAACAGAGGGAGGCCGCTCCAGGGTGACCCCTTCACCCTCTCTCCGCTCCCCGGGGAAAGGTGCAGATGTCACTGCTCGAGATGGGGCAGCGACATCTCTTGCGGTCCCAGGGGGGACCTGGGCCCCCGAGGACCCCTCTGTGGTGGGCGCAGATGTCACTGTACGAGATGGGACAGCGACATCTCCTGCGGTCCCAGGGGGGGCCTGGGCCCCCGAGGGCCCCGCTGTGGTGGGCACAGATGTCACTGTTCGAGATGGGACAGCGACATCTCCTGTGGTCCCAGAGGGGACCTGGGCCCTCGAGGGTTTTTCCTTCTCCCTCTGTTCTTTGGGGAGAGGTACAGGCGTCACTGTTCGGGATGGGACAGCGACATCTCTTGCGGTCCCAGAAGGGACCTGGGCCCCCGAGGGCCCCGCTGTGGTGGGCACAGCGGCACCGGGTGTCTTGGCAGAGGGAGGGGTGGGTGCAGGAGCTGAATTGGGATTTCTATTCCCTTTGGGGCTACTCCTACGAGTGTGCCCCAGCTCCTTGCACAAATAGCACCTTACCCCCTCCGTTCCATAGTACACAGTGTATGTTATGCCCTCGTAGGGCACACCAAAAGAACCCTCCACAGATTCTGTGCTCCCCGGCAGCAGCACTTGTACCTGCTGCCTAAATGAGAGCACATGCCTCAGCGCTCTATCCCTGCAGCCCAGCGGAATTTTTGTTATATGAGATTTAATATCTCCCAGGGCTTGCAGGCGTGGGCGCATGAGGCTGTCTGGGATGAAGGGGGGCACATTGGACAGGATGATTTTTGTGCCTAACCCCTACATGGGTTCTATGGGGATGTAGATCCCCCCTACATTGATGCCTTTCTGCAACAAGGTGTGGGTGCAGCCAGCGTACGGAGGAAGAAAATTCCCCTCCCATACATCTTGCTGGCCGCCACCACAGCAGAGGGACCCACAACGTCTGCCACAGCCCTCACATAGATCTCTATGTTAAGGCCAGGTGACATTGGGCACCTCACCCCAAGATTCCTGCTAACACCGGGCGTGGCCCCAGCGTTGTTGTTGCTGGGGTCAACACCTGCAGCTGCCACCTGCGCCCATGTTGGAACTGGTACTGCAGGGGTTAAACTGACAACAGGAGCTGGGGGAGGTGTGGCCAGGGCATTGGATGTACCAGGCCTAGGGCTGTGATTATTGATCCTAGGGGCCCCAGTTTTGGAGTCCGATGTCCAGGTGTGGCCCCCGTTGCTGCACTAGTCCTATTCCCCCCAGGCATAATAATATAAGTCTCTAAGTAAGGGGAGGAAATAGTGCTTAGGGAGAGAGATGCAGAGAGGAAACTGTCCCTTTAAGAACCAATTAACTATCTCTGCACAGGGAGGGGAAGAAAAACAGCTTTTTAAAAAAAAAAAACTGCTGTAATCTTCTCTTTCTCCCCTTATTAACTCTCTCTCTTACAAGAAACCACACCACAATATTGAAGGTCTTAAAGTAAGACACAGAGCTCCCAAAAATTGCAAATGACAAAAGGAAATCAGGCTTAAATTAAAGTGAAACTAGAAGTAAAATAAACAGCCAGGAGTAGGGGAGGAGAGATGGTCTGAGACTACAGTTTCCAGCCAGCCACAGTGTAGCTTTGCTGGGTTGAATCACTGCAGCCTCTGGGTGAAAAACAAAAACGGTTTTTAAACCTGAAAAAGCACCCAAAACCCCCTTAAAACTCACAGTATACTCCCCCACAGATCCACAGCAAAATATAACAAATAAAGAAAGAATAAAGCTGATTCCTTACCAAATGCCTGGGAGCTCTTCACACATGCTTCTGAGTGAGAATCAGGAGATAGGTCAGGGGAAGAAGAGGAGGAGACAGAAGGGGAAGTCCTGGGAATGACCTGATCAGCTTGGGAGGCGGAGACAGGGAAATCCTGATAAGAAGAGTCTGTGCACGCGGCCCCTGTAAGCTGGGGATGCGCGCGCACAGACTGCAACACAGCTGCGGCCCGCACGGAGCAGGGAAAGGCAGCAGACGGGGGACGGAGCCAAGCAGGGGGAAACGCGGACTGCGCCCGCGCGATGGCTAGCAAGGAGAGAGACGATGCACGCGCATCCCCATGGGCAGAGGGGGCGCGCGCACCGGACGCATCACCAAGCGCGCGGACTGCCGCGCCGCAGGTACTGCAGGCGGAGGAGGCAACGGGACGGAAGGCATTGCAGGGGAAGGTAAGGGAGCTACCGCGGGGGAGCAGGGAGGATTAGGGCAAGGACTGTGGGAGCGCATGGGAATGCGAGACCTGCGGGGAACGCGCTGTGGCAAGGGGGAAGGGATAGATGGTGAAGGAGAGGGGAGAGAAGGAGAAGAAGGGGAAGATATCTCCTGAATCGTCACAACCATGTGGCTTTGCCCACCAGTGCAACAATACTCTCTACTATAGAATGCTAAAGGAAGTATCCCTATCTGGGGCCTTCCCTACAGTGCACAAACTGAAAGGGGCTCAGGGCCTACCTTGGACCTGTGGGGGATATATTGCCTAGTCCGGGAGCCACTGGCACGGACACTACCTATTCCCTCGCTGTCCCTCTCACGACTGACCGGGCGCTCCGTTTCATGCCAATCTGTATTTCCTTAATGCCCCTGAGGATCCTGGGACATGTAGCCTCTTGCCGAGCCATGGGAAATATGGCAGCTGCAACTTCCTGCTACTACACATGCACCTGGCTCCTATCGCACATAGACGAGAATTCAAGATGGAGGCCACTGTTTTCCGGGTACGCTGCGGAGCTCCGGTTATCCGAATGATAGCCCTCAGCCTTCCCTGCCCGGTACAGCAGTAAGACAGTGAGCTCGGCTATAACACAAAAAAGTAACATTAGGAAAATAAGTCCCTGCCCCAAAGAGCTTACAATCGAAGTGGTAAATAGGAAGAACCTACAGAGACAGTAGGAGGGTGTCCTGGTCAGTGCGTTTGCAAGGGGCCAAAGTTGCTGAATGAGGTGTGGTAGTATTAGCCACAGAGCTATCGATATGCTTCGTTAAAGATGTCTGTTTTAAGATGGGTCTTAAGGGTGGATAGAAAGGGTGCTGGTCAGATATTGAGGATAAGGGCATTCCATATGTGTGGGGCAGTCAATGAGAAAGGCAGGGCCGCCTACAGACATATTTGGACCCAGGACAACTGTAATTAACAGGGCCCTGCCTCCCCTGACTCCTCCCACTTTGTAAAATAAAAGAAACCTACTGTACCTGAATTTAATTAAAGAACTTTTACAAAAAAATCACTTGTAAGATTGATTTAAAATAATGGCCACCTTAGGCTAGTGGTTGGCTGGGGTGTACCTAAGAGTGAGGGGGCATATCTTGGATTTATGGGGGATACAAAAGACCTGTGGATTATTGCGGGTACATCTGCGTAGGAAGGGATGTGGGGGAGAGAAGGAGGGAAGAGACAGGGGAAAGGGAGAGAGCGAGGAAGGGGAGAGTGTGAGAAGAGGGGAGAAGGGGAGCGAAGGGCACTTTTCACTTTGTAATTGTTTTCGAAAATGGCCAAGATCAGACCAAAATGTTGGTCAAGTACTTGCAACTGATAAATCTATTCACTCTAATTCAAGAACCGTGAGTACCCGTGTCTTCTGCTTGTATAGGCTGCTGTGCTTATGTGGCTAGGTTCCCCGTGGGTCCCCCTTGGCCGTTCCATACCGCTGAGGAGGGGCGTGGGTACATCTGGCAGGTTCCGGTAGGAGCAGGGAACCCTCCTAGAGGCGGCCATTAGAGAGACCTGGCTCCGCGGGGACTACAAGTCCCACAATGCACAGGGGCAGCTAGTCAGGTGCTGGTACAGAGTCAATAGGGCCGCAGTATTCTCAGAGCAGCAATTAGATACATTTGGCGCGTCTGCACCACGCTAGTCAGTCTGAGCTGGGACAAGGAAAGGGTAGGGGGTGTGTGCAGGGTGTCTGTGGCCCCTGCACTAGGCCAGAGAACCCCATAGGCCCCAGCTAGGCTCCGACTCCCCTAAACTTGTGGTTGCTGCCATTAGATAGGGACACTGCCCCTGTAGTGCCAAGTGTGAGGGACACAGCCAGGACATGGCGGCGAACTGGCAATCCAGTGGTCTGGGACCAGATCACCCCACAGATAAGAGACTATCTTCATGGCGGCACCCTCCAGCTGGACACCACCCCCCGTGCGGTCACCACACACTGGGGTTTTGGGTGTGGGACATTGGACACAGTGTGGGGACACGGTGGAGGGTTGCGTCCCACGAGACGCTTTGGCTAGTTGTACTCCTAGAGAGAAAGGGTATGTGAGTGTTATGCCTATATGTTATGTCAGTAAAGGTACTTGTTATTGTTAAAGGTACCCAACATTATTGTATTGGGTTCCTGTGAGGGGCAACTCCCACTCCGTTGGGATCCCTCCCAGGTGGAGGCGCTGCATCAAGAATTTGTAATACATTGCCCCAGGCTCTCCGTGGCAGGGGCTCAGGACCTGCGAGCCAACAGGTCAATAACAGCATTGGCAGCCTTTCTATATTCAAGGGGAAACAGGGCTACACATATCAGATATATGCACTAAGCAAACACATACACCAGATAGATGGACCATACACACATATACAGTACATGCACTATATATATATATATATATATATATATATATAT
>WSYH01002924.1:0-75766 GCA_036426205.1 Ascaphus truei
GGGGGGGGGGTCCCTGAGCATTAATTTCTGGCTCAGGGAACCCCCTGCTCACTGTACAATATTATTAAATCTCTCTCTGCTGCAAACACATCTCGCCCCCAGTACAGTATGTGCAGTAATTTACTGAACATGTATTGTAGAATAAATGCATAGTTTTATTTATTCGGGTTTATTACACAGTATACTGTTCGGCTGGAAAACATCAGCATACTGTACTGTACAGCACAATATTATCCATCGAAATCCCCCCATTAGCCGTTTTCTTTTCTGAGGAAAAACAAAATGAAAAGTTTTAATGTACAGTAATGGTCAGCCCCCTAAAGAAGTACCCAGCCAGCCCCACCAAAATAATAGTACTCACCATACTGTATTACTGAATTTCCCTTTCAGCTTGCGCCGGCGCCGGCCCACTTCCAGTCCAGCTTTCATCATCACCCACGTCGATAGTTTGCAGAGGGACTAGCCCACCTGTAGTCAGCGGGAAATCGCTTAGGTACATGCAAGCTTCATCAAAACTGGCTGCGAAATCCATCTCAGGGTTGTCACCGATGGCGAGGGCATCATGATAAGCTGGTGCTGCTGCTGGTTCTGGTTCTGGTTCTGGCGCATTGCTTGGCAGGGACTGTCGCTTCTTATTTCGTTTTAACACGACCCTTCGCCTTTTGCCGCCTCCATTATCATAGATACGGGAAAAACCCGGTGCCACACACCAATACCCTCCAACAAATTGGGGCTCAATACGGTGAAAACAGGGGTCACTACATAACCTTTTCCTTATTGCGCGCTTCCACAAATGAGGAGTTGGCGAAAATCTGTAAAAGTCATAATTTTCGATAAAATACTGATAAATTTGAACAACTGTTGCCATCTTATCCTCTGTTGCATTAATAGCGGCCCATATCAAATAAGCATAACTTCTGTCAGGTTTTTGGAAAGCGGGCTCCACTTGAACACTCATGTCTCTGTAGAATAGTGTAAGCGAAAATGATCTTTGTCTTTATTTAATACAGTACTGTATGTAAAGCCTAAATTGATACATTTTTTGCAACTCTTCCTTCAGTCTCAAGGACAAGTTACAATACTGTAGCATACTGTACTGGGATAAAGTATCTTTTTTGGTATAGTAAACGAAACAACTTGCAAAGTCCACACATTACTTAAGTCATTTGTTTATGCCATCTGGTGGACATACGAAACATTGCCGCCTAGTAAATTCTTCTGGTTATCATGAGTTTATGCCATCTGGTGGACAAACGAAACATTGCCGCCTAGTAAATTCTTCTGGTTATCATTTAACAGATCAGATCCCCCGTCAGCCAGGCATGAACCGTGGCTGGGAAGGCAAACGCAACGCAGCATGCAAGAGGTGAGCAGCGGCGGATTCCAAGTATCTGCCAGGTAGAAATCGGGCATTTGCTCGAATAAAGTGTGTCGGTGCAGTACAGCGCAGTAGGCCAAAAGCACAGCACATCATTTGCAGTAAAAATAGTATACAATGACTTCCGGTGGTGACGTCACCACACATGCAAGCCTAAAGCAGAGCTCCTGATTCCCCTCCACTAAAAGGAGTCAGAACGAGCAGAAAAACCACCTCGAAACACCAAAAAAACACGAGGGCAGCAAGAGTAAAGGGCAAGGATGTCCAAACAACAAAAAAAAGGACCGATGCAAAGCGTCTCCGCATACTTTACCCAGACAAAGAGCCCGGGAGACCAGGAAGAGCTGAGCCAAGATGGCGCCGACACTAGCGTGGCAAGTGCTCCCGCCTGCGAGCAGCACCTCCCGGAGCACATCAACGCCAGCCACCTAATCACCAAAGATTTCTTGGAGGAATACATGTCACAGATGTTCTCCAAGCTAAGGAAAGGCGTTAATGAAGATTTCAACAGTGCCATTAATAAAATAAAACAAGACCTGACCGAAATCTCGCAAAGAACGGAGTCCCTGGAGGGTAGGGTGGAGGAAGTGGAAGCGGTACAGTCCTCAGCGGAGGATGAGATCAACCGTTTAAACCACGAGATTGCCTTGCTGAAAGATGGGCTGGAGGACCAGGAAAACCAGGACCGGCGCCAGAACTTAAGGTTCCGGAATATACCTGAAACAATTCCCACAGAAGCCCTCACACCCTATTTGCAAAAGCTCTTCCAGCACCTGGTCCCAGAATTAAAAAAAGAAGATATGGAGCTGGATCGAGCCCACAGAGCCCTGGGCCCGAGGCGAGAGGATCCAAAGAGGCGCAGAGACGTCATCGCCCGCTTCCACTCATACAACACCAAGGAGAAAATCATCTCCAAAAGCAGAGGGATGAACCAAATTACATTTCAAGGCGAACAGATCTAAATATTCAATGATCTCTCAAGAACAACTATCCTCCGGTGGCAGGAACTAAAACCGTTGACCCAGCACCTGCAAAGCCACAACGTGCGCTATAGATGGGGCTTCCCATTCAAACTCAGCGTTATCGCTAAGGCCAAGCTCCATTCTATCTCCCACATTGAAGACGCACCCGGCTTCCTGCGGCTCCTGGACCTCCCTGCCATCCAGAGACGAGGTCGGGCGGAAGAAGAAGAAGAAACTAACCTACGTCGACGCCAGCGCGGATCCAGATCATCGGAACGCCTAGCCCAGAAGAGGACGTCTAAAGCGCCGTCAGGACCCTAAAGACAAAGACACCGCAGGAAAAGAAAGGCCGTGCTGTCCCCAGACGAGCTGAGATGCCCTCGCCCCAAACGAGCAAAGCAGCAATATTCCCCTCCTTGCTCTACTCCCCCCATGCTTTACCCTATACAGTTTCACGGCACCTGAGGAGAAGACCCCCCCCCCCCTGCACCACCCTACCCAGAACCTACACATACCCGCTCAACCTACACAAGGCCCTGACCTTTCCCCCTCCCCCCCTAAACCCTCCCCCCACCGCCCCCCCCTACCCCCCCACCCACAAGAGCCCCCTATCAGAGGAAAGCTCTCGCCACAGAGGGCCCCACCAGCTTGCCCTGGCCCCGTCCGCTTTCCCCCCTCCCACTCCCTCCCCTGCGAGCGCAAAATGCAAACCCCCCCCCTGCTCCCAACCTACCTGAGGGGGGTGGGGGGAGACCGGATGGGAGGAGCGGGGAGAGGACCAGGCGGAACCCATCCAAGGACCCAGCGATAGCCTGGTAAAGTAAAACAAAACAAAACAAAAAAAAATAATAATAAAATAAAAACTGGGCCCCAAACGCTCACGGGGGGCACTGCTAGATAAGCCGCAACTGCCACATGGGGTTTAAATGGGACATAAGCTAATGCGCCTTCGACACCCTCCGCTTGGGTACCCCCCCCCCCCCCACACCTTGATTCCTCAGGCCCCACATGGCACCCCACACGCCCCCCCCCCAGCGCCCCTCGCCCCTCGCCCGGCCACCCCCCCACCTCCCCAATGTCGTGGGACCAGCCCAGCCGCAACACACACAATATCAGCGAGGGAAACCATCTCAGATCCCCTCTTACCACACCCCCCCCCCACCCTGCACCGCCCCACACCCCTATCACTCACAAAGAGAAGAAAAAAAAACAAAGATGCCTCCCCCCCGCCCCTGCCCCCCCTGCCCTGATTAGTTCCTTCCCTCTCCTCCCCCCATAACAACCCGAGACCAGCTTATCTTGAAGATGCGAGCAGAGACCACCCGTGTAAAGCTGTCGGGGGAGATCATGCGCACCCAGTCAACGACGTTAGTCAGCCGGGTACAGTAAAAACAGAACGAACAATCTGTACGAGACTCGTCCACGGAGGAGCGCATGTTAATAAGCCAGAAATGTTTTTGTTCACTAAAGAAGAGTCAGAGCCATAATTCGGTTTAAAGATACCCTCTAAAGTATGTCCCCCCCCCTCCTATAACCCCGCCCCCCCCCCCCCCCCCCCCGACCCACCCCCCCAACCCCCCGCCCCCGCCGCACCCCTACCCCACCCTTTCCTCCCCGACCCCCCCCTTCCCCACCCATTCCCCCCCCGGAGCTACCGGCGCCTCCCCTCCCCCCCGGTCTCCCATGAGAGGAACTATCAATGTTGCTCACAGAGTCCCTCTCCCTCCCATCCCCTTCCCTCTCTCCCCCCCCCCACAAGGTTGAGACCAGCCCCTTTCACTCACTTTGACGCATAGGCGTTATTAAGTCTGCTGTTCACCAACCTCTCTTATCACACCACCTTCTCCCCCCCACCACCTATCCCTCCCTTCGCCCTCCCTCCGTTCCCCCTCCCCACTCCCCAATATACATATGAACCCCGTTCTGCATTATGGCAAGATCATATGCCGTATAGTGCCCCAGGTTGGCAAAGAGATGAAGAAATGCTATAAATGTCTGTTCAATGTAATGAGATTGTACAGATAAGTGTAAGAATTAATGCTAAGCAAACAAGACCCCTCCCCTCTCTCCCTCACCCCCCCCCCCACTCCACCCCTCCCCCCCCCCGCCACACCTCCCCCCCGCACATTCTGATATCCACAAGTTAGGGTAACAGAAACGAACCTGTTCCTTTGACAAGGCTACTGTAAGCTCTAAAACAGAAGAGTCCAGAAAACATATGGTAATATAATAGGACACTGAGGTAGCACGAGGAGAATCCATACGGTGGTGTTGTGTGTATACACGATGGAGAAGGAATCTGTGGACAGTGAACAGACTGGCAAGGAGTTTTCCAGTGCAAACGCTACCTGGGAAAATTGCTGTGATGGAGGGACAGTATGCGTACCTCGATCATTCCCTCCTGTAGCACTCCTGTGGTCTGTGTAACCTGTCCTGTGGCAGTAGGACGCGATGGTCCCAGCAGTGGCTGCACCTCCTCACACAACGCGCGTGGAGCTCAGCAGTGCCGTAAGTCGTCACAGCAGTTCCGGTCCGTTCCGATCAACGATCCTCCCCCCCAGGCAGATCCGTGGATGCAACTGGAGGAAAGAATAGAACGGCAAAACAACCAAAGATTGTATCCTCCGATCCTCAAGCGCGTCACTCCAATCAGAAGGCAACAACAAGGTAAGAAGATGGAAAAACGAATCGCTAAGTCAAAAAATGCTCCATCAGCTCACCAACTGCAAGGCTAAAAAAGTTTTAAGAATTACATAAAAAAGAAAAAAGGGACAAACAAAAAAACTAATACATGCAACTCCTACGCTTTCAGGCTCCTGAGAGCCCTTTTCTCAAGGGGGATAATGGGGACTGTGTAACAATCTCAATATATAGCCCCTTCTACAGTATGCAATTGCATAGAAGGGGCTATATATTTGAGATTTGTTCACAGTCCCCATTATCCCCCTTGAGAAAGGCTCTCAGGAGCCTGAAACGCGTAGGAGGTTGCATGTATAATTTTTTGTTTGTCCCTTTTTCCTTTTTTATGTAGTCTTAATAAACTTTTAGCCTTTTGCAGTTGGTAAGCTGATGGTGCATTTTTTGGACTTAGCGATTCGTTTTTCCAGTCTTTCTTACCTTGCTTGTTAAACAAAACTGAAACTGATAAAGCAAGTTCTAAGAAATTTCCTATAAGGTTTTTTGTTTGCAGGTTTTAACGCTAAACTGTAATGTTGAAAATGTACCAAAGATGCGTATCCCCTCCCCGGGCGGGACCCCCCCCCAACCTCACCCCCCCCTGCTCCCCCCCCTCCCTCTCTTCTCCTTAAAATGAAAGCTCTAAGCACAGTAAGCACCCAAGCCCAACCCCTGCTCTGCCCAAAAAAGTCCGAAAGAAAAGAAAGCCAAGATGCATTTCCCCCACTGCAAAAGGTTTCCCTAAGGCAAACATAAGCCCCATAACATATCTAGAATTAGGGAAACTATTCCCGCCACTCAACTGATAGGAGTGGTTATTTCCCCCCACCGTAGGGAGGGTCTCGGGCCCAACACGTTGCTCCCCGACAGGCTCATGGTCCCGAAAGTCCCTTTAGGGGCATTTCGCCCCACCACCTTTTTCACACAAGTGTCAAAGGTTATCTTCCTTAGGCCTTCCAAAGGCCCACCCAGTTTCTCCCTCCCTTTTGTGTTCACCCCCCCCCCCCACCCCTCCTCGCGTCACGGCACTCCCCCCTCCGCACCCCCCTCTACCTCGCCCCTGCCCCGCTCCCCAGTTTCGAGCTCCTGACATGGTAAGAATGGGAGCTTCGGGGCCTAGTGCTCTGAAAACACCCCCAAAAACATAATGTCTTCCATCAAATTAATTTCGATTAACGTTAAAGTCCTCAACTCAGCAAAAAAAAAGGAAATTAGTTCTCACAGACCTTAAAAGATCTAAGGGTGATATAGTCCTAATGCAGGAAACCCACTTTAACACTCAGACGCCCCCCCCTACACCATTTTAAAAGTGTATTCCCCCAGGCATATTTCGCCTCCTCCCTAGCAAAAAAGAGGAGAAGCCATCCTCATCAGACTTGTGTCCCATTTGTTCTGACAAAGTCCCCACGCGGACCCTGAATGGGCGATCTCTGATACTCCAGGGTAACCTTACCAGGATCACCGATCACAATAGTCAATGTGTACGCCCCCAATGATAATCAAATCCCCTTCCTAAACAATCTCTAGAATCACTAGAACAACAGTTCCTACCCTCCCTGATTATTGGAGGAGACTTCAAATGGAGGCCTCACATACAAAGGACAAATCAGGCCCCAGCCCACAAGCCCATCTCACACTCCCCTCCCGACATCACCCGCCCAAAAAAAAGCCAAGAAATTTCGAGATATCATAGAGAACTACCACTGTCGATATATGGAGTGCTCAGCACCAGGGCCAGAGTACTATACTTTCTTCTCCACCCTCATCAGTCCTATTCGAGGATCGATTATTTTCTGGGCACCAGTAACATCTTCCAGGCGTCCTCCCAGTCTAACATCGGTCCAATCACCTGGTCCGACATGCACCGATTGACATTATCCTAACCCTACCCTTTGTCAAAAACTACCAATATAGTGGAAGTTAAATGACTCTATGCTTAACTGCCCCGACACGGAGACAACAATACGCCAAAATTGACAACGTTCTTTCAAATCAATAGAAGCTCCGCCTCAACTCCAGCCATGCTCTGGGAGGCTCATAAAGCCACCATCAGAGGAGACATAATTTCTATTGCCTCATACAAAAAAGCAAAAACTTAAACTCCAAAAGGAGCTCACAGAAAATGATCTCCCCTAGAACACAACATAAAACCTCGGCGTCTAAAAGACTGCTGAAACAACTACATTAGCCAGAGCTGCCCTTAAACATAACCCAGCTCGAAGAAGTCGAAAAAGCCCTCCTGGTCAAAACAAAAATACTTTGACAAGGGCAAATAAAGCAGACAGCTCCTGGCATCAAATTAAGAGGCGCCAGAGTAAAATCATCCAGATAGCTAAAATCCAGACTGCTAAAGGACAGGTCTCATACTTGAGAGGGAGTAGACAGGAATTTGCGAATTTCTATTCAGACCTGTACAACTCCACCCCCCAGATCAGGACCCAGTTAGCCTTAATACAATTACCCAATACCTAGAGCAATGCAACCTCCCCACCCTCGCCCCGAAGAGACAGAGAGTTGAAATAAAATATAACCCAAGAGGAACATTCCCAACTATAAAATCCTTAAACAAGCAAAACACCGGGCCCAGATGTCTTTTCGAACATCTATTACAAGATGTTCATGCACTTTTTTCTCCCTATCTTCTGGAAAAGTATAACTCCTTTCTACAGGAGACCGAATACCCTATACCCGCCTCCATCACACAGCACAATCTAGCTATCATTCACAAGAGGGCAGAGACCCACTCCTTTGTGGAAATTATAGGCCCATCTCCCGTTAAATCCTGATCAAATCTACACAGCAAGATCCTGCAAACGGCAAACAGCTAAACCCCATTCTCCCTAGACTCATACACGTGGATCAGTAGGATTTGTGTCCGGAAGAACAAGCCTCCGACAACACCCGCAAAATAGTGGATATAATCGACCACGTGCATCTCTCTGAGTCCAAGGCAATGATTCTGACCGGGACGCCGAAAGGCGTTCGACAGATAAGTGGCTTCTCTAGATCAGACCATGTGAGGTTTGGATTCTCTGGCCCATTTTTAGAAGGGGGTGAGAGCCCTCTATCAAAACCAACACGCATATGTCAAATTATCAGGTGTGTTCTCAGACCCAATAAAAATTAGAACGGGACCAGACAAGCTGCCCACTCTCCCCCTACTATTTGCCCTAACTATTGATCCCGTATTGAAATCAAGGCTACTGTAAGCTCTAAAACAGAAGAGTCCAGAAAACAATATGGTAATATATAGGACAGCTGAGGTAAGCAGCGAGGAGAATTCAATACGGTGGTGTTGTGTGATACACGATGGAGAAGGAATCTGTGGACAGTGAACAGACTGGCAAGGAGTTCCAGTGGAAAACGCTACCTGGGAAAATGCTGTGATGGAGGGACAGTATGCGTACCTCGATCATTCCCTCCTGTAGCACTCCTGGGTCTGTGTAAGCCTGTCCTGTTGGCAGTAAGGACGCGATGGTCCCAGCAGTCGGCTGCACCTCCTCACAACGACGGCGTGGAGCTCACGAGTGCCGGAAGTGCGTCACAGCAGTTCCGGTCCGTCCGATCAACGCTCCCCCTCCAGGCAGATCCGTGATGCACGGGAGGAAAGAATAGAACGGCAAACACCAAAAGATTGTATCCTCCGATCCTCAGCGCGTCACTCCAATCAGAAGGCAACAACAAGGTAAGAAAGACTGGAAAAAACGAATCGCTAAGTCCAAAAAATGCTCCATCAGCTCACCAACTGCAAAGGCTAAAAAAGTTTATTAAGACTACATAAAAAAGAAAAAAGGGACAAACAAAAAACTAATACATGCAACCTCCTACGCGTTTCAGGCTCCTGAGAGCCCTTTCTCAAGGGGGATAATGGGACTGGTGAACAAATCTCAATATATAGCCCCTTCTACAGTATGTCAATTGCATAGAAGGGGCTTATATTTGAGATTTGTTCACAGTCCCCATTATCCCCTTGAGAAAGGGCTCTCAGGAGCCTGAAAAGCGTAGGAGGTTGCATGTATAATTTTTGTTGTCCCTTTTTCCTTTTTTATGTAGTCTTAATAAACTTTTTTAGCCTTTGCAGTTGGTAAGCTGATGGTGCATTTTTTGGACTTAGCGATTCGTTTTTCCAGTCTTTCTTACCTGTTGTGTACCAGAAACGAAAACTGAGATATAGCAAAAAGTTCAGTAGGAAATTTCCTATAAAGGTGTTTTTTGTTTGCAGGTTGTTAAACAGCTAAACTGTAATGTTGAAAATGTACCAAAGATGCGTATCCTCCCCGGGCGGACCCCCCCCCAACCTCACCCCCCTGCTCCCCCCCTCCCTCTCTTCTCTTAAAATGAAAGCTCTAGTGAGCACAGTAGCACCCAAGCCCAACCCGGCTCTGCCCACAAAAGAGTCCGAAAGAAAAGAAAGCCAAGATGATTTCCCCACTGCAAAAGGGGTTCCCTAAGGCAAACATAAGCCCCATAACATATCTAGAATTAGGGAAACTATTCCGCCACCAACTGATAGGAGTGGTTATTTCCCCCCACCGTAGGGGGGTCTCGGGCCACAACACGTTGCTCCCCGACAGGCTCATGGTCCCGAAAGTCCCTTAGGGGATTTCGCCCCACCACCTTTTTCACACAAGTGTCAAAGGGTATCTTCCTTAGGCCTTCCAAAGGCACACCAGTTTCTCCCTCCCTTTTGTGTTCACCCCCCCCACCCGTCCATCGCGCGGACGTCCCCCTCCGCACCCCCCTTCTACCGGGGGTCCCGGGCCTGGGCGCCGCTCCCCAGTTTCGAGCTCCTGACATGGGAAGAATGGGAGCTTCAGGGCCTAGTGCTCTGAAAACACCCTTAAAAACACAATGTCTTCCATCAAATTAATTTCGATTAACGTTAAAGGCCTCAACTCAGCAAAAAAAAGAAAATTGGTTCTCACAGACCTTAAAAGATCTAAGGGTGATATAGTCCTAATGCAGGAAACCCACTTTAACACTCAGACGCCCCCTAACACATTTAAAATTGTATTCCCCCAGGCATATTTCGCCTCCTCCCCTAGCAAAAAAAGAGGAGTAGCCATCCTCATCAGGACTGGAGTCCCATTTGTTCTGACAAAGTCCCATGCGGACCCTGATGGGCGATCTCTGATACTCCAGGGTACCCTAGCAGGATCACCGATCACAATAGTCAATGTGTACGCCCCCAATGATAATCAAATCCCCTTCCTAAACAATCTCTTAGAATCACTAGAACCACAGTCCCTACCCTCCCTGATTATTGGAGGAGACTTCAACATGGTGGCCTCACATACAAAGGACAAATCAGGCCCCAGCCACACAAGCCCATCTCACACTCCCTCCCCGAGCATCACCCAAGCCCAAAAAAAAGCCGAGAAATGTTGAGATATCATAGAGAACTACTCACTGGTCGATATATGGAGGGCTCAGCACCACGGGGTTTAAATGGGACATAAGCTAAAGCGCCTTCGACACCCTCCGCTTGGGTACTATAGGACTAGAAGGACTATACTTTCTTCTCCACCCCTCATCAGTCCTATTCGAGGATCGATTATTTTCTGGGCACCAGTAACATCTTCCAGGCGTCCTCCCAGTCTAACATCGGTCCAATCACCTGGTCCGATCATGCACCGATTGACCTTATCCTAACCCTACCCTTTGTCAAAAACTACCAATATAAGTGGAAGTTAAATGACTCTATGCTTAACTGCCCCGACACGGAGACAACAATACGCCAAAAATTGACAACGTTCTTTCAAATCAATAGAGGCTCCGCCTCAACTCCAGCCATGCTCTGGGAGGCTCATAAAGCCACCATCAGAGGAGACCTAATTTCTATTGCCTCATACAAAAAAAGCAAAAACTTAAACTCCAAAAGGAGCTCACAGAAAAGATCTCCCAGCTAGAACAACAACATAAAACCTCGGCGTCTAAAAAGACGCTGAAACAACTAACCTTAGCCAGAGCTGCCCTTAAACATACCCAGCTCGAAGAAGTCGAAAAAGCCCTCCGATGGTCAAAACAAAAATACTTTGACAAGGGCAATAAAGCAGACAAGCTCCTGGCATCAAAATTAAGAGGCGCCAGAGTAAAATCCCAGATAGCTAAAATCCAGACTGCTAAAGGACAGGTCACATACTTAGAGAGGGAGATAGCACAGGAATTTGCGAAGTTCTATTCAGACCTGTACAACCTCCACCCCCCAGATCAGGACCCAGTTAGCCTTAATACAATTACCCAATACCTAGAGCAATGCAACCTCCCCACCCTCGCCCCGGAAGAGACAGAGAGTTTGAATAAAAATATAACCCAAGAGGAACTATCCCAAGCTATAAAATCCCTTAAGACAGCCAAAACACCGGGCCCAGATGTCTTTTCGAACATCTATTACAAGATGTTCATGCCAATTTTTTCTCCCTATCTTCTGGAAAAGTATAACTCCTTTCTACAGGGAGAACCGATACCCGCCTCCATCACAGCAGCAAATCTAGCTATCATTCACAAAGAGGGCAGAGACCCACTCCTTTGTGGAAATTATAGGCCCATCTCCCTGTTAAATACTGATCTCAAAATCTACAGCAAGATCCTGGCAAACAGGCTAAACCCCATTCTCCCTAGACTCATACACGTGGATCAAGTAGGATTTGTGTCCGGAAGACAAGCCTCCGACAACACCCGCAAAATAGTGGATATAATCGACCACGTGCATCTCTCTGAGTCCAAGGCAATGATTCTGAGCCTGGACGCCGAAAAGGCGTTCGACAGAATCAAGTGGGCTTTCCTAGATCAGACCATGTTGAGGTTTGGATTCTCTGGCCCATTTTTAGAAGGGGTGAGAGCCCTCTATCAAAACCCAACAGCATATGTCAAATTATCAGGTGGTTTCTCAGACCCAATAAAAATTAGGAACGGGACCAGACAAGGCTGCCCACTCTCCCCCCTACTATTTGCCCTAACTATTGAGCCCCTAGCAGCTACGATCAGAGAAGAACCCAGTATAAAGGGTATCCAAATTGGAGATAGAGAACACAAAATTTCACTGTTTGCTGATGATGTAATTCTGACTCTCGCTGACCCCCACACGTCCCTCCCCAACCTCCAGTGGCACCTGACCCAATTTGGTCTAGTATCTGACTACAAAGTAAACATGGACAAGTCCGAGGCCTTAAATTTATCCCTCCCACCCCAGGACTGGAAACTCATTCAAGCCAACTATAAATACCGGTGGAGTTCCACCCATATTAAATACCTAGGGGTCAAAATCTCTCATTCCTACAATACCCTATATCAATACAACTACCCCCCCCCCCTTATTTAGTCAGATTAAAAAAGACCTAGAAGTCTGGAAAAAACACCAAATTTCATGGTTTGGGAGAATGACAGCGGTAAAAATGAACGTCCTCCCAAGACTGTTGTATAATTTTCAAACCCTCCCAATCCCGGTCCCACAAACATCGCTTAAAAACATGCAGTAACTATTTCTCCAATTTATATGGAACGATAAAAGGCCCAGGGTCCCTCGGTCGGTGATGCTCTCGTCTAGAGCGATAGGAGGTGTGGGGGTCCCCGACCTAGCAAAATACTACATCGCAGCACAGCTGAAGCAGGCTGTAGTTTGGAATTGCGACCCGGCCTTAGATTCTTGGCTAGAGATAGAGTCCCACTACGTCCGCCCCCTCTCCTTCCAGGTGGCAATGTGGTCCACTGGCAGCAGCGGGGCCAAACCGCCAAGGTTTGCCCTGGGAGCAATGAGATGCACGTGGGAAGTATGGCTTAAATGCAAAGGGAAGTATGGTCTGGTAGCATCCCCCTCACAGCTCACCACCATCTTTTGGAACCCCAAATTCCCACCAGGGTGTTCCCCAAGTCAATTTGACCAATTTCAGAGTCACAATATTAAGATGGTGGCCGATCTGCTGCAGAAAGATGAGATCGTTACTTACCAGGCGCTTAGAGACAAATTCAAGATCCAGGGCTTCCACCTGTTCAAGTACTTGCAAGTCCGACACTTCCTTTTGTCCCTTTCCCCAACCTCCAAATTCCCCCAACTAACTAGATTCGAAACTTTGTGTGCCAAAAGCACTTACCAAAAAGGTCTGATCTCTGAAATATACAAAGGATTGGAGCCACCTTCCACTCCACCGAACCACCGGTACATGCAAAGATGGTCTGAGGAACTAGGCCTACCAATAGACCTGGAGGACTGGGAGGAGATGTGGGAGCAGGCCTCTAAAACATCAATTTGCACAACAATAAAAGAAAACATATATAAAATCCTATTTCAGTGGTACCTGACTCCCGCTAGGCTGAGCCAGATCTACCCCGGCACAGTTGACCTGTGCTGGCGGGGATGTGGTCAAAAGGGGGACATGGCCCACATTTGGTGGTCATGTCCGGAGATTCAGAGGTACTGGGCCATGATCCAGAAGCTTATACACGAGGTCTCGGGACTATCCCTACCCATGGACCCGCTGACCCTGGTGCTGAACAAACTAACCGAGGACCTACCCCCACCAATGTCCAGACTAATAATGGCCACATTGACAGCGGCCAGATGCTCTATAGCAGCCGCATGGAAGCAGATTAAAGCCCCCTCGAGAACGACCGTTACTAGGAGAATTAATGAAGTTATGACTATGGAGAAACTAACAGCCATGCTCCAAAAGAAAATGCTCCAGTTCCTGAATACCTGGGATCCCTGGCTAGCAAGATAGATCCAATCGAGCTGGGCCGCGGTGGCAGGCGCGCGCTCCCCCCCCCCTGGTTCTCAAGGGGGGGGCGGGGGGGGGTCGCCTGGGCGCCTCTCCCTCCCTCCCCTTGACCCTCCATCCCCTCCCCTGTATGTCTTCCCCCCCCCCCCTCTCGCCCCTCCCTCTATTCCCCCCCACCAAAGGAAACAGAAATTGTTATTTGGTCACTCACAGATTGTAATAAGCATCACTGTCATGGGCTCATGACACCCCTGTATGTACTGCAATATCTGATTGTGTCCAATAAAAAAATTGTTATAAAAAAAAATAGTATACAATGAGATAGATCTACACAATATATAGTTCTATTAATATGCAGCAATATAAACAATATATATACTGTAGTTATATAAATATACTGAAATAACTATAAAATTAGAGAGATCTACACAATATATAGTTCTATTAATATGCAGCAATATAAACAATGTATATACTTTAGTTATATAAATATACCGAAATAACTATAAAATTAGAGAGATCTATACAATATATAGTTCTATTAATATGCAGAAATATAAACAATATATATACTGTACTGTAGTTATATAAATATACCGAAATAACTATAAAATTAGAGATCTACACAATATATAGTTCTATTAATATGCAGCAATATAAACAATAATAGATATATTGTATTATATACTGTAGTTATATAAATATACCAAAATAACTATAAAATTAGAGAGATCTACACAATATACTGTATAGTTCTATTAATATGCAGTAATATATTATATATTATTGTATTACTGTATATACTTATATTAATATACTTACGCGTTAGTTGCCGTTGGTGTCCTCGTGCGTTGTCTGGTTTTTCTTTGTGCATGATAGCAGACGGTGGTTGATGGCACAACGAGGCCAGAAGCAGCTAACCAGCATTGGATATCTGCAATTCGGTGTCCGCTTGTGTACATCTCCTTAATTCTCATGCTGAGATCCTTTGAAATCTTTTCAACAGGCATTGCTGCGAGTAGAAAGAAATACAAACACAAGAATGTATATTCGATGTTTAGTCGATGTGTATTCAATGTGCAGTGAATCCACAAAATGGATGGTGTATTTATTCGTTAATGACTCACATTAGAGTATGCCCACTTTTAACACCTGTACCTCGTCGCCATGCATAAAAGGTTACACACTTTGCATAGCCTCCCACTCGATGATCTTTATCTGAACTTGCCCTTGTCCAGATACTGCATTGTGCCATCTGCTTCCATGGATCAAACCCGATTCTACGGACGCAGGAAGCCACTCGCCTCTGCCGTGCCTGTCACACAGAAAAAGCGAAAGGCGACAGCTGTTTCCAAGCAAAGGCCAAAGCGACAGGCTAAGGCTAATAAAGAAAACCTTCTGCTGACCCCAAAGGCTAAGGGTTTTAAAACACGTAAGCCTATCTTCTCCAATACTCGTGCACAACGCTGCCGCTGGTGCCCCTGAAATCCACGGGTCACTTTCTCCATTACGCTTAGACGACTCTGCCACTTCTCGCCCGGAAATCCACACGTCGCTTTCTCCATCCCTCTTCGACGACGCTGACGCTTCTCCTCTCCCGGAAATCCACAGGTCACCTCCTCCATCCTTCTTCGGTGACGCTGCCGCTTCTCTCCATTGAACCCCCATCTCATCCTCCGCAGCACCCATCCACCCAGATGTCCACAGCCCGCCATGCACAAAAACCAGCTCTTTAGACCGCATGCTGAATGGGTTAAGTGTGGATAACCCCGGGAACTCTACTGTGCTGGTAAAGATAGGTCTGCTTCTGGAGACCATGCTAAATATAGATCAATGTATGCAGAAGATGGATCAACGGATGGAGAAGATGGATCGACGGATGGAGAAGATAGAGACTGACATAGCAGGGATACATAATTTGCTCTGTGTTCATGCCCCTGTATCCCCGACGCCGGAGCAGGAGGGTGGCATGGATCTGATGAATGGGACCTTCGACCACTTTCCAAAACCAAGAGCACCCCCTCCACCAGAAGATTTTGTGTACATGTATGCCGTTGAGGAGGAGGATAACATAACAACCCCGTCAAGACCACGCCAGGAGACAACACGGCGACCAAGACAGGAGGGAAGCTTCCTCCCAGACAACCTACCCTCGCCCGCCGCCACAAGCACACCCGCTCACAGAAGTACACCCGCTCCCAGAACCAACCTATATATGATTGGTTGGATACGGTGCCCGACATCATCCTGCGCGAGCTGCAACCGACACTCAGGGAGAAGTATAGGGTGATGAGTGCTGGTTTACCCCACAAGTATGCCTTGTTAATTTTTAAGCACCACGTGTCCTACTTGAAGGAAATTGCGAAAAAAGGGCGCTTCCTGAAAATTTAAGAAGGACTATTGTGGAGGAATTGCGGCGCTATTTTTTAATGACAGATCCTTTAATGAAAAGCGTTCGAGACTCCATTAATGGAATTTTGCGCCATACAAGGCATCGGCCCTGGAAGGACAATCTGGTGGGTATCGCATTTGCGTGACTTTTCCACTGTTGTTTATTTATTGTAAATGTTTTTGTAAATGTTTTGACTGTTTTGACTGTTGCGTGTTTTAACTTGTATTAATAAAGAAATGTTTTTACTTATTGTACACACAGGACCTGCACAAATCCAGTCCCCGAGGGCCGCAAAGGCCGGTGTTCAAGGGTATCCTGAAAACGGGTGTTTGCGGCCCTCGAGGACTGGAGTTGTGCAGGCCTGACTGACTGTTCTGTACACCATCCTACTGTAAATGTTTTGACTGCTTGCTACTTTAATAAAGGAGATGTTGCGTTTGTATATTTTATGATTAAAGAATTTTTTTAATAACAACTTACTGTTGTCCTGTACTTTACATGTTTTGACTTTCTCTACATAAATGTTTTCACTGGTAGTAAACCATACACCTGTTGATGTTTTGAATTGCTTTACACTTAAAATGTTTTTACATTGTACAGTATTTGTGAATAAATGTTTATGTACTTACTCCACCAATAAAAGAAAATGTTGATTTGTTTTAAATTGTCCATTGTCTCCGTTATACTGTAACAAAATACAGTGTTTCTAGAATGTACAGTACTGTCCAGGCATACTGTACTGTATACTGTAGGCATGCTCAGTACTGTACATCACAAGAGTATTAAAACAATACATGCTGTACGGGTATAGAATACACATATGCACTGGAATACATGTAGAATAAATGCATACTTTTATTTTCTCGGGTTTATTATACAGTATATATAAAAATGTATTTTATACAGTACGGTCTGAAAACATCAGCATACTGTTCAGGTATTCTATCCTGATCAATAACAATGGCCACTAAACTGTAGACTCCGGTACGTGTTTTTTTTAATCCGATTCAGCAATGTGCAGGCATTGTTACACAAAGCGATATTATCCATCGAAATCCCTCCATTTGCCGTTTTCCTCATGAGATGACAAAGTTTTCTTTGCTGAGGAAAAACAAAAGTAAAAGTTTTACTGTAATGGTCAGTCCCCTGTTCACATGCGCATGCGCCTACCGTCGATGTGATGACATGCATATGCGTTTCAAGAAGGTTCCAATGCGCATGCGCCTAGCTTTCCACCAATTGTTCAGTATCTACTGTAGAAGCCGCTCAGCCAATGATATTGCTTACAGGAGAATCGCTTGACTTTTAAATCACACTGATATTGATATTTTCAAAATAAAATAAACAGAATAAAATACGGCAACATTACTCACCATAGAATTTCCCAATCACCTGGCGCCGGGCCACTGCCAGTAACATATTCTTGATTATACATGTAGTTGACAGGTGACAGCGGGACTACTACACCTGTAGTCAGCTGTTGAGTCTGGAAATCGCTTAGGTACATGCAAACTTGCTCGAAACTGTACGCGAAATCCGGCACAGGCTGCAGGTATTCGTGCGTGGACAGACAGCAAGGGTTGTCACTGACGGTCGGACCGTTATTGGAAGCCGGTGCTGATGCTGGCACATTGCTTGCCACCGACTGACGTTTCTTACTTGGTTTTAACACAACCTTTTGCCTTTTGCCATCTGCATGATCATAGATATGGGAAAAACCCGGTGATACACACCAATACCCTCCAATAAAATCGGGATAAATACGAAAAAAACATGGATCGCTACATAACTTTTTCCTTATTGCACGCTTCCACGCATGAGGATCTGATGAAAATTTGTAAAAGGCATAGTTTATGATAAAATACTGATAAATTTTAACAACTGTTGCCATCTTATCATCTGTTGCATTAATTGCGGCCCATATTAAATATGTGTACATTCTGTCGGGTTTTTGGAACACGGGCTGCAGTTGAACACTCATGGCGGGACTCTGGACAATAACCAGAACAGAAACTGGTGCTTGTCTTTCTTTAATATGGAAAGCCTAAATTGATACATTATTGTTACCTCTTCCTTCAGTCCCAAGGCCAGTTTACAATAGACCACTGTGGTATTAAACGAAACACCTGCAAGTCGACACATTACTGAAGCGCATGCGCATTACAATTCATGAATATCTGCCATCAAGCGGATACGCGAAGAATTGCAACCAATTAAATCCGAACCATTATTAATAAACACATCAACCGCGCATCAACCGCGGCTGTGAATGCAACATGAATGCGGTATGAATGCGGTCAGAAAGCGGCATGAACGCGGTGAAGTGCGTGGCATTCGAAAAAAAATCCCAGAAAAATGTGGTGAAGTTGGAGAATAAAAGGGGCCACGGCTGTATGTATATCCCCATGTACACAGGAAATAACAATATTTTGGGAGTCATCTACATGAATACCATTTACCAAATCTTGGTCTATGAGGGTAACCATACTCCCTGAATCTGGTAATGCCTGAACCCTTTTCCCTTCTACATGCACGGAACACCATGGGTGACTATTCAAACAGCAATTTTTGTTTGCAGAACACACAGACTGAGCATTCAGTGAATAATCATCCCTATTATCACTACCCAAATTACATTCCATTGGTTCAACCATTTTGGGACAATCCTTTGCCATATGTCCAAACTCTCCACATTTAAAACATTTAAAACCTTGTAGGTTCTTCCTGTTTAACAAAGTTTTTTTCTCTTGTGGTTATGTCTCTGGGCTTACAAAACGCAACCTGCTCATCAAAATGCCCCCTTTTCCCTGGAACAGTTTTACCAGATTAACTGGGGCACTGGATCTTTCGGTTCTGAGGCTGCCCTTTGATAGAGGGTTGAAGCCATTCTCCTGCTGCAACGTACCGTTCTACCAATGCTACTAGCTGGTCAGCTGTTTGGGGATCACTCTGACTGACCCAGCGACGAAGGACAACATGTAAGTCTCTCATAAATCTGTACATCATTAGTTGCTCCTCAATGTGGCTGGATGTGTTGATTTCTGGTTGTAACCACTTTCTGGCAAGATATATTACATCTATGATCTTGTGGCTTTATCCAGGTTGTAGGTCCAGGAGTGAAACCTCTGGGCACGGACAGCCGTTGTCATCTCCAGGCTTGCCAGGATCTCTGTTTTCAGCTTGCTGTAATCATTGGCTTGAGCTGGTTCCAGATCAAAGTATGCTTTCTGGGGCTCCCCTATCAGAAATGGTGATAGCAGACTTGCCCATTCAGCCACAGGCCATCTTTTTCTTTCACCAGTCCACTCAAACACCATCAGGTAGGCCTCTACATCATCTGTAGCCATCATCTTTTGCAAGTAGTTTCTTACTCTAACCACCTTAGGATGTGCTACAAAAATCCCTGGTAAGCCTCTCTGATAGGCCCTGGATCTCCTGATGTATGGCATAAGCGGCATTTTGCTGCTCCTCTCTGAGCAATCGATGAGCTTCAGTCTGGGCAAATGCAGCTTGCTTAATCAAAACATTTGTGTTTTCCTTTTGGGCAAGCATCAGTTGCTGCAATGCTTCCCTGCTGTGTGGCATTAGTTTCTTGCTGTACAGATATTGATTGGATCAGGGCTTTGATCATTTCCTCCATTCTCCAGCAGTCTCTTTTGCACCTTATAGGCTTATCAGTGTGATGCCCGCATTAAACTCCACCATATGTGACAAAAGTACCTTTTTGCTATGTACCTTTCTTCCAGGGATCACAACTTTCACACAGCCTTCCAGGTAGAGGAGACAGTCCACAGACACAGAGGTGAAAAATGAAGCTTTGGCCATTTATTTTACCATTAAGCTGTTACAGCAGAAAATATAAATAAATCAAAACAAACAAAATTATTGCTCCACCGAGCATTAACTACCCATTTGGTAAATCCTATCTACCAGGTTGATGGCTTACCCGTTTACCATCCTAATTCAGACTTTTTGCAAGCACAAAACACATCTACCTTAGCACAAGCTTCTTTGAAATAAAATTGGTCTGCAATGCTCTGCACCCAGGCAGATGTTAAAAGCTGCTCCTTTTCATTGGAAGTTGCAGCTGTGTGAGACCAGGGAGAGCTAAAAGTCCCTGTCTAGATTCTACCTGGCAAATCTCCAAAATGTGGAGTGGAGCACCTGCCCACCCTACTCTCCAAGTGCTCCGTCCCAGTGACCCACAACACACCCAATTGGAAGGTCAACCATCCAAAATTATACACTGCATCTCCCTGGGGTTTAATTATAGCAGAGACCCAGCAGTATTTGAGGGGCAACATATACACCCTCCTTTACCATCCCCTCATATCTGTGACAATATATATCACCATCAACATTATCCACAGGATTCCAGGTTTGTAAAAAATAAAGTTATTTATTGAATCCATCATCATATCATCATACAAAAAAAATTAAAAAAGAAGCTGGTTGGTGGATGTACGGTACCATTTGCAGTAAAATGTGACATCACAGGCCTTATATAAGTTCTGTCACATCTCATTTGAACACAAGAAGCCATCAGACCAACATGTCCTGGACATTTTGGATTACACAGATGAAAAAAAAGAAGAAAAGGATGAATATAAGAAGAAAATAAACAAGAAAGAACTACAGTACTCATCTGAGATTACTCTTCAAGCAACTCAAGATCATAGACTTCTTTACATTATGCTCTTGAGGATCATTGCATCGTGGGGCAAGAGTTGGTGCCGCATTTAGAGGAGGAGAGTAAATTTTCATCCCTCCAAAGCTTAGAAACACATTGATTAGATTTTATTTAATTGTGTATTTTTTTTTTGGATGCCTGTTGACTTGCAATGTGTTTATCTATGCCCCTATCAGGGAAAAGAAAAGCACAGTGACAATCAATGCATTTTTTGGCAAATTTGTTTTTATTAAAATGTCATGTCTTTTATTTTGTGGATGTTGTTTTTTTTGGTTGCCCATTCTTGCCATTGTGGCAATCCATGCCCATATTGTGGGCATGGCTTATAACAGTGACAATCACTGGGTTGATAGGCAAATGTTTGTTTTCATTGAATTATAATGTATTTTTGTGGTTATAGTAGATGAGGCTGAATAAAGGCATGCGTCCTCAAGTTAAACCTACTGTATGCTAAATTTATAGGACAGATACTTTATCCTATATTCATACTTACATTAAATTGATCCAAAGGAAGGCAAACAAAAAACCTGAGTGAAATATCATCCAATGATATCTCATAAGGGGAAAAATAAATTCCTTCCTGACTCCAAAGTTTGACAATCAGATTACTCCCTGGATCAGCATACTTCTCATGTTTACTTATTTGGTATATCCGTGTACTGATGCAGCGGCCGTTATTCGAACGGATCTCGAATCTGTTTTCGTGTTGACCGCTGTATTCCATTCGGTATTTCCGCGTTTTGACCACTATTCATGCCGCATTCGCGCAATCCGGCACTGGGCAGCCACACGCGGTTTAATTTAATGGTTTCTTGTTTCTTTGGATGCAATTCTTCGTGTATCCGCCATGTGGCAGAAGTTAATGAATTATAATTTGGGTGCTATTCTTTGCGTATCCGCCAGGTGGCAGAAATTCATGAAATGAATTCATTTTATTGAACTTTTACAGTGCTCTATTTTATGTGTATGGAACTTTGCTACTTTGTAAGGGTGCAGGTGTTTAAAACAGATAGCACCCACGTCTATACTGGTACATACTTACAGTTGCCCATTGTGAATTGACCTTGATTTTTCGAAGACATTATCAAATTAGGTGTTCTTAATGAAAAGCTTTAAATACTCAATGTGTGCCTTTTTTTTACATTCTTTCCCAGCACAATTGCTGAGTGGACATTATGGCTACACCACAGACGTAAAAAAAAAATCTGACTGTAGTTATGCATATTTAATATATTCTGCAATTAATGCTGCAGCAAATAAGATGGCGACTGTATCTGAAATATATGAATATTTAATTTCGAACTATGATTTTTACAAGTTTTCACCAGACGTTCATGGGTGGAAGCGTGCGATAAGAAAAACTTTAAGTAACAATCAGTGTTTTTTTCGCATTGCCCCTCCTGCCGGAGAGATTTGCGGGTATTGGGGTGTCATGCCAGAATTTCACAGTATGTTTGATCATGGCAATTTCAAAAGAAGAAAGGTCGGTTTTAACCCATATAAAAATCGTCAATCCCAATCCAGCAATGTGCCGGCAACAGCACCAGCACCGGCCGGTCCGACCATCAATGATAACCTGGTTAACAGCAATCCTTTGTACACTGGCGACACACTTTATTCGAGCTTGGCTAGTCCCACGAATTCGGGTATACCCGGGTGTATTGAGGTTTGTGACTGTTTTCTGCCCGAGTGCATTGAGGTATTTTCCAGGCAGGGATTGAAGCATTTTATTCCCGCTGGCTGCAATACTGCACAGTATATATATATATATACTGCATTACAATTCATGAATTTATGCCATCTGGTAGACACGCGAAGCATTGCAGCCTATTAAATCCTAATCATTATCATTTAACAGATCAGCCGCCCGTCAGCCAGGCATGAACCCAGGCTGGGAAGGCAAACGCAACGGGGCTTGTCAGAGGTGAGGAGCGGCGCATTCCAGGTATCTGCCAGGTACATACTGGGTATTTGCTCGAATAAAGTGTGTCGGTGCAGTACCTGTCCCCGCCAGAATACCTGGAAAATTTCTAGCCTGAGCATGATTTTGCATACAGGTACCAGCAAGCTTGCATTTACCAGTACCAAAATGATTTCCAGCTTCATCAGCTGTTAACTACAAGTGTACCAGGCCACCTGTCACCTGTCAACTATAACGCAGACTTGAGGAGTCACAGTGAGTCATCACCACCCATTTGGCAAAGTTTATAATGAAGGTAAATATACAGTACAGTAATGTACTACACTGTATTACACTATACTGTACATGACAGTATTACTGTAAGATTGGAGCTGCAGTTCAAGCTGTCGTGTGTCAAAACAACATTTTTCAATACTGTACGTACTTTACAGTATTGTATGTGCATCAATACAATATTGTATGCGAGTTGAGGGGATGTTTCTCTGTTGCGTGCACTTTGAAGAATGATTTGATTGTCCGTCAAAGTACGTGACGCTGCTGCAGCTTAAAAATGTAGGGAGAGGGTGGGGCTGAAGAGTCAGAGCCAATCAGAAGTTTGTTCTCATCCTACAGACACAGATAGAAACAAACAAGGAGTGAACTGCGCTCTATAAATTGTGAACAAAGTGGTGTATTCTTACAGTGATAAAGTGATTAAATATATAAATATATATATAAACCTGTTACTTTGTGAAGGTGTGCAGCTGTATTCGTGGAATGGCTCCACAGACCAACTAGAAGAACAAATACAAAAGAAACAGCGCAAAAGACCTCATAGTGTAGTATGAATTGAAATACATATTAAAAAACTTTATTAAACACGGTATACTCCATAGCCTAAAAGGTAAAAGAAACAGATATTAATAAAACATAAAAACACAATGCTAAGCTAACGGAAGTAAGATAAAGGGGAGAATAGTTTTCATAGACTATATCCTAACAGAGATACATATATTAATATTTTGGAGACCAAGTGAACATATAGTTTCAGTGCCTAAACGCTAAACGCTATCTTAGAGTGAGAATTCTGGAACATGCTAGAAATATAGCAGCAGCCCTGTTGTCTGACTCCTCTCTTCTCGAGCTCGTATTTGTTTGTGTTTCGGAGACTGCTAAACCAGTGCTATCCAAATCTCCCTAGGTTGAGTAAAGTGATTCCTACCAAAGTGAAAAGTAACCCTTTCAATGCTTAATGTGAATAGAAAGTGTAAGAGTGGGCAGCCCTGTCTTGTATAGGTGGAAGAAGCAAGTAACGACGGATTTTAAATATTGCAAATTTAATGCCAATAGAATGATGTGACATTTCGGCCTCACAGGCCTTTCTCAAGAGTAAATGCCATTTACTCTTGAGAAAGGCCTAGTGAAGCCGAAACGTCACATCGTTCTATTGTTAATAAATTAGCAATATTTGAAAAACGCAGTGCCTTGCTTCTTCCAGCTATTCAGTTTGAGTTGGATTACCATGCAGAGATCCCTGAACCAGGAGCACCGGTAGTTGTATTGAAAGGTTTTTGTTTTAATATATATATATATATATATATATATATATATATAGGTGTGCAGCGTTTCCCATATTGTATTCAGCCCTGTCTTGTGCCACTCTTAATTTGGAAAATATCGGATGGAAAGCCCTGATGTCTTACTTTGCTGCTGGTTTGGAGTACAGTGCCTTGATTGCTTTTAATATTCTACCCCCAAAACCGAACACTCCAAGTGTAGCATTAAGTTATTGCCAATGAATCCTGTCAAAAGCTTTTTCGGCGTCCACACTCAACACCATTACTTGGATCTTTTGGATCGCAGATTGGCCCCTCTAGGGAAATACTAATCTGGTTACACTTGGCTGTAGTGTGGTGCACCTGCTGGCTTACAGGACTCCTGAGTCTCCCGCTTGATGGTATTAAGGGGAATAGCATCAGGACTGGCTTGAGAGGTAATGTTGAGTCATACTCACTCAGGGTACAGCGCCTCCATCTCTTCCAGATCCCCCGCGTAGCAGGGAGGAGTCTCTGAAAGAGAACCTCTACTGCTGCGGCCAAGTTTATTCGAGCATTTGCCCGTTCTTGGCCGCAGCAGTAGCCTGGCGCGCGCCCGAGAGTGACGGGCGCGCGCCGAAGCAGCGGAAGAGCGCCCTCCGATCGGGGCGCTCTCCCTACCGCTGCCGGGTCCGCCGGGTCCCCCGGAACCCCCTGCCGCTGTCCCGCGATCGCAGGACACCAGGGCTCCCTCGGGGAGCCCCTGGACGCGCGTGCAGGGGGCGCACGCTCCCGAAGACGCGTGACCGCGCGTCTATGACGTGCGGCACGCCGAGGGGCGGCCACTAGCAAGCCGGGAAATCTCCCGGCTTGCGGATCTGGCCGCAGAGTAATAAAGCGTGTCGGTAGTGTATGTGCACCTTCTTCCTTAGTGACTCCACACACAGGACAGAAGCGATATCTTTCTTTGGCATCCTTTATTAACAGCAGACATGGACAGCCGCCCATGATAGTGGCTTGGTCGTCTAGCCACTCATTATCAGGTTGCCAACCCAAAGGAAGTCCCTGACCTTACACTCCCAGGCAAGGGCCCCGAAAGCAGGTCTAACTCTTCCCCTACTCCCTAATGAAGTAGGAGGTATAGTCTTCCACACCACTCCCTAAAGGGAGGGCCACAAACACTGTCAGAGCCCTGACAGGTTGCTGGATAGACTCACCTCACTCAGATGGTGAGGCACACACACTAAATTCAGGAAGTGCTGCATATTATATAGCTTCAGTAGGCACCACCCCTGTGTCACTGTTAGTGAACACAGAGTCTGATGTCACTTCCTTCACTGAATAATATACATCACAGGAGGTGAGGGCAAACCCTATGATTACTCCTGGCAAAACTGCCCTTTTAACAGGGATT
Organism: Ascaphus truei; assembly: GCA_036426205.1. Classification (NCBI taxonomy): domain Eukaryota; kingdom Metazoa; phylum Chordata; class Amphibia; order Anura; family Ascaphidae; genus Ascaphus; species Ascaphus truei. The sequence continues at coordinate 25,662 of WSYH01002924.1, forward strand.
ATTGCACAGGAGGAGAAAGGCATGTAACCCCAAAATTGCACAGGGCTACAATTACTTGTGTTAATTCTTCTAAAGTGAAATTTTGTTGTAGCCCTTCTCTCTCCTCTCTGCTCAACATAGGAAGATCCTAGTCTGACAAAAAGTCTCTCAGACGCTAAAGTCATCACGAAACGCATTTGGGGAAGGAGGAGTTGAGAGACTGAGGTGTCCGTCGACAAGGGCGCCCTCGTGTGACGTCATTCAGTTGCGCTGAGGTCGGCGTCGGTAATGGAGCAGTGAGAGCGCTTCCAGCTCAGTGTGTATCACCCCTTACCTGTATACAAGCTGCGGAAGGCACATTGTCAGTCGTTCTACAGCAGCCTAGTTTATGTAGGTAAGCTTTTGGCTGTTTTTTATTTTATTAAAGTTTTTAGCCCTATTGTCATTTCCTTTCTGGGAATCCACGGAGAGTACCATTGAGTGTTCAAGTTATGGGATACCAGGAGATGGGGCTGACTGAAGATTGACAGCACGTGGGCTTCGTGAGGTCTAGGAGAAAACATTGGTTAAAGCACAGATTCTCTCAACTGAATATAACAGCATTACTTTTGTAAGTTGAATACTTTAAAGTCCTCTTGAGTTGGTAATTGGTGCTTGTTGCTGCGCAGTGGTCTCTTTCCCCTTTTTCATCTACCTGGAGAATTCTGGAACATGCTAGAAACATAAGATTAGGATTAGATAATCATAGTGTTTCCAGACACTTTAAGTTAAAACATAACAGTGATGATAGCAGTCTCCGATACATTGGTATTCAAACTGTTCCTGCAGGATGACGGGGGGGTGATAGAGACAAAATGCTCTCTAGGCAAGAGAGTGTTTGGATCTATAAATTACAAACACTGTTCCCGTTGGGTCTAAATGAGGAAATAGATGTCTGGTCTCTATACTAATATCCCAAAACATATCTATTTGGCTGAACGAATCTTTTTATTTATAATTTTAGGCACTGAAATTATATGTTCACCTGGTCTCCAAGATATTATTATATGTATCTCTGTTAGGATATAATCTATGAAAACTATTCTCCCCTTTATCCCCTTACTTCCGTTAGTTTAGGAATATGTTTAACATTGTGTTTTTTATGTTTTATTAATATCTGTTTCTTTTACCTTTTAGTTTATGGAATATACCGTGTTTAATAAAGTTTTTTTAATATGTAATTCAATATTTAGAGGGTATATCCCTTTAATTTTCCCTCCACTTGTCGAGAGGCTGGACTCAAACTAAACAGCCAATCACAAGACAGGGACTGGTATAAGAAGCGCACCTCTAGACACCTCCGATATCCCTGAAGAAGTACTCTAATAGTACGAAACGCGTTGGATAAGAGGACGCTTTTCTAGCACTACCCACTGTGCATTTGTATCCTGTATACATCCTTTATTAATCTCCGTTCCCGCCCGCTGCCTCCCTGACCGGCTGAGATTGTGAAGACGCTACCAGATGACGTCATTGACGTGCGCCGGAGTCTGACGTCACACGCCGAGAGATACAGGGTGAGAGCCTGTCTCGCTGGATCTACAGCCGTACAGCAGACGAATTCTACCGGGCTGCTGCAACTGGATGCCGTGAGCCTGCCTCACTGAAACAACAGCTGTGAAGTAGAATAAATCCACCGGACTACTGCAGCTGGATGTCGGGTTAACACCATACACCACAGCAGCCTTGATCCACCAAAGGAGAGGGGAAGGAGAGTAAATCCACCTGATGATCGCCCGTTCCACTCGTGGCTCTGATTGGTAACATGTCCATATACATGTACTGCCAGTAATTATTTTATCTGATGTACGTGCAATACTCACCTGTTTTACCAATATAATTTTATATTCATACTACACTATGAGGTTTTTTGAGCTGTTTCTTTTGTATTTACTCTACAGTACAGTATGTTATTTATTTGAACTGCTGCACAACTAATCCTTCATCCCTCCCCCACGCACACATAAACTCCACAGAGTCATTCATTTTCTGAAGTTAGTTAGTCATTGTGTTTTTAATCCATCCCTAGCCGAGCGTCAATCGACTCACTGCGCCTGCGTGTACTCTAATCCTTTAAGAGATGGGAACTTGCTGCTTACTGCGCATGAGTCACCCAACCCCCTCTCTCCACAGAGTCGTTAATTTTCTGAATATTGCCATTGTGTTCTTAATCCGTCCATAGCTGAGCTACAAAGCCTCAGTGCGCCTGCGTGTAATCACCCCACCCCCCAACCCTTTGAGGCTTTTGTTTAGGGTAACGCTTTGGAAAATCCCTTCTCGATTTTGACATTTTAATCCGATTTGCACAGCATTGTGAGAATTGAGAGTTAAAAAAAACATTAACTGATTCATGTTGTTTTGTCATTCATTCTTATTCATTGGTGTACTGTAGGGGTGGGGGGGGGGCGGGTTGTGGTTGTTGTAAATGATTATGACTGGCAGGAATGTGAATAAATATTTATTTTATTTCATCAGGAACCAAAAAATACAAATATAAAAATAATCATGAATAATACATAATGCAGTCTTTATTAAGTTCTTTTGGCAGATTGAAATTGGATAAACATTTAGAAAACATTTCTAAAACATGGGGAAACATGAATAATGCACATTTATAAGAATATTATTTAATAATATATACTGTAATGTATAATATATATATATATATATATATATATATATATAGTAATATTATTTTTTCCGTCTTTATCTTGTTCCTCATTCTGTGTACAGTACAGTAGTTCATTGAGAGAGGAGAGGTTTTGTGTACATCATTACTGCTGTTTATATACTGTACATTTTACTGTACAAACAGATTTGACCGGACACAAAACCCCACCTCCCCCCAGGCCACCCTTTTTTCCTGAAACGACAAGAAAACAAAAAATTAGTGCAGTTATGTGCGTACTGTATTATGGCATTGTGTTATGTGTAGAACTACTGTAGATGGCTGGTGCTGCTTTCTCTGGAAAGAAAAAAATTGAGCAGTTAGTAGGCAGTTACTGTAGTACTGTCAAACTAGTCTATACTGGAACTACTGTATACTCTGACTACTGTTAAATATTATCTACTGTAACCTGGTGGCTGGTGCTGCTCTCTCTATAAAGAAAAAACTGTAACTACTGTATACTCTGACTATTGGGAAAGAAAAAATCTGTGCCATACTTACCTGTATCATACTGTACTTACAATACTACAGCACAGTACTACTTTCCAGATGCTTGCCCATTACGCGCGATGACAATGGGCAACACAGTGGCAATATGGTCAATATATTTATTGCAGCGTTCCACGGTGAGTACATTGTTCCAAAAACTCATTATGCCTTTCAACAACTCGTCCTTTTTGGAGGGTTTTGCCACTTTCCGGATATGGTCCTTCAGCTAATGCCAGACCATTTCGATCGGATTGAAGTCTGGCAATCTGTCATTGGAAAAAAAAGACAATTAGTTTAAGAGATACAGTACACAGTAAAAACTGTGGGAAACAAATGAGACACGGTTACTGCACTTACTCCGCTGGCGTCTTCACCCAGTTGATACCGCGCTCAAAGATATGCGCTGTTGACGCGGTGTGCTTCGGATCGTTGTCCTGTAGAAGCGGTGACCATTCAGGAACTCGTGTGTGATGTATTGCACTATCTCAGGGACAATGTTATCTTGGAACAAAACTTTATTCATGATTCCTATAGCAAGAAAAGAAAAGTGCTCAAAAAACTGCACAATAGTACAGTACAGTGCATACAGTAAGGCTACACTAGTAAAGTACAGTGCATAAGGCTATATTATATTTGATATATTTTACCTTCAAAGATGACAATGCATCCTGGTCCACGCCTAGAGATGGCACCCCACACATGCAGCTTCACGGGGTGTTTTGGCTGCGGCTTCAAAGATATGCTGCCTTTTTTGTGGAATGTAAAGCTTGCAAATCTCTCCAGCGACACAGTAGACTCGTCAGTGAAGATGCAATCCTGGAACGTTTTCCCACTGTCGATCCATGCCTGGGCCTGGACCACTCTTTTCATTTTGTTTGCGTCCCTTATCATGTACAGTACAGTTTCCTAAACAACACTTTTACTTCTGTACTGTCCAGTACTAACCTCACACGTCCATATTTCCATCCAATGCTGCGTCTCATCTTCTTTATGCTGGTCTCGGATACAGCGAGACTGTGATTTTCCTGCAGAGTGTATTTGACCCTTAATGCACTCCTCTCCTCATTCTCCTCACTTATTTTGTCCACCAGAAGAGTTGTCTCCCTACAATGTAAAGAAAAACATTCCGGTAAGTAAAAATATTAGAGACAGTAGATCAAGAGGATACAATATATTGTTCTATTAATATGCGGCAATATAAAACTGTTGAAATATAAATATACAAAATATATATACTGTTGTAATATAAATATACAAAATATATATACTGTTGTAATATAAATATACAAAATATATATACTGTTGAAATATAAATATAAATATACAAAATATATATACTGTTGTAATATAAATATAAATATAAATATACAAAATATATATACTGTTGTAATATAAATCTACAGAAATAACAAAAATATTAGATACAGTACTGTAGATGTACAGTATATTTTTGGATCTAAATTTTTTTTTTTTAAGTTTTATAAATATACTTACGCGTTAGTTACCCTTGGTGCCTTTTTGCGTTCTCTGTTTTTTCTGTGTGCATGATAGCTCACGGTGGTTGCTGGCACAACGAGACCAGAAGTAGCTAACCAGCATTGGATAACAGCAATTTGGTGTCCGCCCGTGTACATCTCCTTAATTCGCATGCTGAGATCCTTGGAAATCTTTTTAACAACCATTGCTGCGAGTAGAAAGAAATACAAACAAAAGAATGTATATTCGATGTTTAGTCGATGAGTATTCAATGTGCAGTGAATCCACAAAATGGATGGTGTATTTATACGTCAATGACTCACATTAGAGTACGCCCACTTTCAGCACCTGTACCTCGCCGCCATGCATAAAAGGTTACACACTTTGCATAGCCCACCACTCGATGATCTTTATCTGAACTTGCCCTTGTCCAGATACTGCATTGTGCCACCTGCTTCCATGGAGCAACCTCGATTCTACAGACGCAGGAAACTAGTCGCCTCTGCCGTGCCTGTCATGCAGAAAAGGCAAAAGGCGGTTGCCGTTTCCACGCCAAGGCAAAAGCGACAGGCTAAGGCCAATAAAGAAAACCTTCTGCTGACCCCAAAGGCTAAGGGTTTTCATAAACGTCAGCCTTATTATGTCAAGAAGATATACGGTGATGTACTCTCAAAGCAAAACGATTGGCAGCCAACCCATCCAACCCGCAGACCACTTCCTCCCATACGCTTCGACGACTCTGCCGCTGCTGTCCCGGAAATCTTCAGCCCGTCTTCTCCACCCCTCGTCCTCGACGCTGTCGCCGCCCTCTCGGAAACCCACAGGCAATATTCTCCGGTTCTATCCGACGACGCTGCCGCCTCTGAAATCCACGGGTCACTTTCTCCTTTGCTCTTAGACGACTCTGCTTCTCGCCTGGAAATCCAAAGGTCACTTTCTCCATCCCTCTTCAATGACGCTGCCGCTTCTCCACTACCGGATATCCACAGGTCACCTCCTCCACCCTTCTTCGATGTCGCTGCCGCTTCTCTCCATGGAACCCCCATCTCATCCTCCGTTGCACCCATCCACCCAGATGTCCACACGCCATGCACAAGAATCAGCTCGTTAGACCGGAGGCTGAATGGGATAAGTGTGGATCTCCCATGGAACTCTATTGTGCTAGCAAAGATAGATCTGCTTCTGGAGACCATGTTAAATGTGGAGCAATGGATGCTACATATGGTTCAACGGATGATACATATGGATCAACGGATGCTAGATATGGATCAACGGATGGATCGACGGATGGAGAAGATAGAGGCTGACATAGCGGGGATACATCGTTTGCTTGGTGTTGATGCCCCAGTTTCCCCGATGCCGGAGCAGGGGGGTGAAAAGGATGTGATGTATGGGAGCATCGACCCCCTTCCATCAGCAAGCGCACCCCCTCCACCAGAAGATGTAGTGTACATGTATGCCGTTGAGGAGGACATGAAAACCCCGTCAAGACCACGCCAGGAGACAACACGGCGACCAAGACCGGAGGAAAGCTTCCTCCCAGACAACCTACCATTGCCCGTCGCCTCAAGCACACCCGCTCGCAGAAGACCTACATTCGCTCGCATCGATACTGTGCCCGACATCACCCTGCGCGATCTGCCACCGGCACTCAGGGAGAAGTATAGGGTGATGAGTGCTAGTGCACCCCACAAGTATGCCTTGTTACTTTTTAAGCACCATGTTTCCTACTCGTTGTACTGCGACTGGGCCTTCAAAGTGAACTACAACGGAAATCGCGTAAAAAAGGCGCTTCCTGCCTATTTAAGAAAGAACATTCTGGAGGAAATGCGGCGCTTTTATCCAATTACAGATCCTGTAATGAAAGGCGTTCGAGACTGCATTAATGGCGTTTTGCGCCATGCAAGGAATCGGCCATGAACGGACAATGTGGTGGACTTTCTGGATTAATCACGGGAACTGTAAGACCATACTGTTGTGCTGTACTGTACAGTACATGTTTTGACCTGCTGAACTTACTGTAAATAAAGGAGATGTTTTGACCTGCTGTACTGTATTTAACTTACTGTTTTAACTTGCTGTACACACACACAGGACCTGCACAATTCCAGTCCCTGAGGGCCACAAAAAGGCACGGTTTTCAAGGTTGTCCTGAAAACCGGGCCTGTCTGCTGCCCTCGAGGACTGTAGTGTGCAGGCCTGACTGACTGTTTTGCACACCATCCCACTGTACTGTATACTGTATGTTTTTTTTAATAAAGGAGATGTTGCGTTTTGTATACTGTATTTAATGAATAAAGAATTTTTTTAATCACAGGTAAGACCATACTGTTGTGCTGAACTGTATTGTACATGTTTTGACCTGCTGTACTTAAATAAATAAGATTTTGTTGTGTGTTTTTTAACTTGTATTTATAGAGAAATGTTTTAACTTGCTGTACACACACACAGGACCTGCACAATTCCAGTCCCTGAGGGCCTTCATACTACACTATGAGGTCTTTTGCGCTGTTTCTTTTGTATTTGTACAGACACAGATGTAGAATATTGCTTGAACGGCTGCTTTAATTCCCAATGACGCAACTTGACGCATGCGCAAAACCGGTAATAATAGCATATTTGTTTGTTTTTCTCCAGAAAAGAAATTTGACATCAAGCGGAAAAAGACAAAAGAAGGGATTTGGATGGACCTCCAATATCGCTTTTTTTTTAAAGTTGCTTGCGCATTGTTTGCCAAGTAGGCAAACATTTAGTGACAGTGCCATTTTTATTGATAGAACAATTGTGAGCTTTATAGAAAACCTTATACTCTACAGCATGCTGCTGTTTTAATATTCAATTTTTTTTACACTGTCATCATCACAACTTTTCTTATAAACACCAAAAATAAAAATGTAGTTCTTTTATTCTATACAGTATGTATTATTTATTATTCAATGCTTTCAACTTTTGCAACAGTAAATACTGTTTTTATTTTACTGGTAAGCGCATGCGTGTACAGTACTGTACTGTGCTGTATTGTATGTCTCATTTGGACATTTTGTTTTTAATAACCGGTAAGAGAAAGGCCCTTGTATTACATTACAATATGTAAAGTGCAATGCTTTGTTGAACTGTTCATAAGAATTTCAGGTCTGCAATAGGGGGTCAGTCAAAAAATAAATTGTATTTTTTAATGCATAATACAGTACAAAATGACAGTAACTCTTGTCATTCTCTTCGTTATGGCATTGTGAGATGGGGGGAGAGATCGGAGAGAGAGAGGGCTGCTGCCTTGAAAATACTGTACAGACATGCAAATCAGAAACAGAAATAAAAACACATTTTGTTTTTGCACGAACGAATTTCTATACAGTAACTACTGAGAGAGGGTGGGAGAGGGGGGTTTGTGTAAGATATAGGCTGGTTTGAACAGTACTGTACATGAACACAATACTATAATCTTATACATCCCCTCCTTCCTTTTTTCACTGCTGCAGTTCTGAAAATGAAAAGAAACAATTAATGCAGACATGGTTTGTTTCAGTGCCATACAGTACTTACAGTACTGTAAAGTACCTGTATCATACTTACCTGTGTCTGATAAATAGAAATAAATGATTAAACAATAACAATACAGTATTTCAAAATATTTTTTTAAAAACACATTTTTTTTTTGCACAAACGAATTCATACTTAACTGTGTCTGATTAACCGAAATAAATGATTAAACAAAAACAATATTTCAAAACAATAAAAATAAAACAAAAAATGATTAAACACATTAAACAATTAATCAATGTAATTTTTTTTTTTTACTTTTGCACTACAGTAGAATTTGGGAAAAGTCGTTAGCAAGAGGGGTGCCACTCCAAACACGAGCCCTTGTATGCCTCAACAGGCCATTTATAGTGTCTCTCACAGATCTCATAACTGTAAGGGTAACACGGAAATAGCGCTCCACTTCATTCAAAATGGTCTTTCTTACATTTTCTGGCAGATCCTTCTTTCTTTTATTTCCTTCATTATTTACAATGTGGGTCCAACTGCTGTACATCTCAAAACTGGTGGTTTTTAAATATTGACAGGGCAAATTTCTGGGCTAAACCCGCACATCCAGTCTTGTATTTCTCCCGGGCGTGCTGGGTCAGGTCAAGATGATGTCCGGCAGTGTTACAATCCTGGGTGCTGGGGAACTTCTGGCAGCGGGCGAGGGTAGGCGGTCTGGGAGGATGCTTGCCTCCTGTCGTGGCCTTACCGGGGTTGTCATCTCATCCTCAAAGGCATACAGGCACACATATTCTGCTGAAGGATGGGGTGAGCGTGGGGGTTTTGGTGAGGAAGCGTGAAGGTCACATTATGCAGGCCACCTTTCCTGCATCGGACATACAGGGACAGGGACAGGAACTCGCAGGAAAGAATACATCCCCATAATGTTCCTTTCCATCTTCTCCATGTTCCTTTCCATCTTCTCCATGGTCCTTTCCATTTTCTCCTTGTTCCTTTCCATTTTCTCCATGCGCATATCCATATTCACCATGGTCTCCAAAAGAAGATCAACCTTTTGCTCCATGCTGTAGACATCTGCGTAGGTGGGTGGTGTAGGAGGTGACCAGGGGGTTACCAGGAGAGCAGTGTCGAGCATGGTTGATGGAGCAGAAGAGCAGGGGGTTGCCAGGAGAGCAGCAGTTTCGAGGATGGGTTGTGGTGCAGGTGAGCCGGGGGTTGCCAGGATAGCAGCCTCAATGATGGGTTGTGGAGCAGGTCAGCAGGGGGTTGCCAGGAGAGCAGCAGCATCAAGGATGGGTTATGGAGCAGGTCGGCAGGGGGTTGACAGGAGAGCAGCAACGTCAAGGATGGGTTGTGGAGCAGGTAAGCCGGGGATTTCCAGGAGAGCTGCCTCAATGATGGGTTGTGGAGCAGGTGAGCGGGGGGGATGCAAGGTGAGGATCGGGACTCCATTTGACTTGCACTGTGCTAAGGGCACCGAATTTCTTCTTTACATAATGAGGCCCAGGGGTCTTAACCTTTGGAGCCTTCGGAGCATTTTCTTTATTCTGCTTTGATTTTTGCTTAGGTTTTGGCTGGGAAACAGCTTCCACCTTTCGCTTGGCCGGCACGGCAGAAGCAAGCTGGTTCCTGCGTCCGTAGAATCGGGGGCGAAACAGAAGTACGAATGCACAATGCAGTATCTGGACAAGAGCAAGTTCAGATAGAGATCAGTGTGTGAGTCTATGCAATTTGTCTCACCTTTTATTTAAAAAAAATTCGGGCATGGACACGAGGTGCAGGTGTTAAAAGTGGGCATACTGTGTACTAAACCTGTCGAGTGACGTTGAGGCACATTAAATTAAAGTATAAATCCACCATCTATTTTGTGTATTCAATGCACATTCAATACACATCGAATTCACATCAAATTGCTCTGTGTGTGCTCGCATTTGTTTTCTAACAGCAGCTATTGCCTTAATTTAATTCATCTTTCGCACTTGTGCAAGACAACACCCACCTTTGAAAAACAATTTGGTTTAACTACCCTCACATGTGCTAATTAAGTTTGTTGTACCAACCAGGTGACTTTCTAAATGTAAATAAGTAAACTTACAACAGCCATTGCTGCTTGCAGCCTTTGCTCTTAAGCAGAAATGCTTTTAAGTAGAAATCTTTAAAGTAGTATGGAAGTTTAAAAAAGGATGTTCAAAAAGAAGTGGAAAAAGAGGACACAATCTACTGTTTCTGATTCCTGCATTTGAACTACGCTGGAAAGGAGGTTATCATCCCACACTGCACATCTCAACACATTACTATTGCTGTGATGCCACCTTTACTTTTTATATTTACTGTAACCTCACTTATTTTCAAATTATGCACTTCCTTCCACCAGCCTCATCATGTCTCTAACTCTATTCATATTTCGCCATCTCTCCTTACTTCACCACTTCTCAGTTCACATGAACTCCTCTTTTACCTGCGCCCTCTGTCACCACACAGTTATGCCGCCTGCACTAAAACACACCCCTACAAATCATCCTCACACATTCTCTTTCTGTCCATGCTTCTCCTCCTTGCTTCTGGGGATATCTCTCCCAATCCTGGTCCCTGCCTTATTTCTACTTGCTCTCGTCCTCGCCTTCCACATGCAACTTCTACTCCTTCTGGTGTCAAGCCCTCCAACCACATACCCATCCCCTGCCACCCTCCCTCCTCTCTCCCTTTCTCCTGTGCCCTTTGGAATGCTCGCTCCCTCTCTAACAAGTTCCTCTATGTGCATGACTTCTTTCTCTCTCACTCCCTGCTTCTCTTTGCTATAACTGAGACCTGGCTCACTCAGTCTGACTCTGCTCTGGAAGCTGCCCTCTCCTATGGTGGCCTTTCCTTCTCCCACACTCCACGCCCTGGTGGCAGGGGTGGAGGCGTGGGGCTCCTGCTCTCCTCTCTCTGCCGTTACAGAACAGTTTCTATTCCCCCCTCTCTTGCTTTTCCTTACTTCGAGGCTCACACAGTCCAGATCTTCTCTCATCTCCCGGTCCATGTGGCGGTCATCTATCGCCCACCTTCCTCTACTCATCCCCCTTCTGCCTTTCTCTCTCACTTTGAATCCTGGCTCTCTTTCTTTCTCTCCTCAGACTCCCCTGTTCTTCTCCTTGGGGACTTCAACTGCCACATTGATGACTCCTCTCTCCCTTGGGCTTCCCGCTTTCTTTCTCTAACCTCTTCTTTTGGCCTTCAACAGTGGACTGCAGCCAGCACCCACAAGGATGGCCACTACTTAGACCTGGTTTTCACTAAAAACTTCTCTCTCTCCGACTTCTCCATTTCCCCTTTTCCTCTCTCCGACCATCAACTCATCTCATTTTCTCTCTCTCGCTTCTCTCCATCTCCATCTCGCCCTCGTTTTTGCAGAAACCTGCGCTCTATTAACCTACCAGCTCTTGATTCCACTTTACGCTCCTCCCTCTCCTCTCTCAGTTCTGCTTCAGACCCTGACAACCTGGTCAGGAACTACAACTCTGCCTTATCTTCCTCTCTTGATCTTCATGCCCCACTTTCTCTCTGCCGTCCTCGCTCTTCTAACCCCAGACCCTGGCTAAACTCCCACACACGCATGCTGCGTTCCTCCACTCGTTCCTCTGAACGCCTCTGGAGGAAATCTCATACGCTCGCAGACTTCATTCACTACAAATTTATGCTATCCTGTTTCAACTCTGCCCTCTTTCAGGCTAAACAAACCTACTTTTCATCACTAATCAACACACACAAGTCTAACCCACGCCGTCTCTTTTCTTTCTTTGACTCTCTACTCAGACTACCCTCAGCTGCCTCCTCTTCTTCCTCCATCTCACCTCAGGACTTTGCTGACTTTTTTAAGAAAAAGGTGGAGTCCATATGGCAGAACATCCCATCTGTTGCCTCCTCCCATCCCACAATGCTTCCCAACTCTCCTCCTGTCTTTCTTGACTCTTTTTTTGCTATCTCGGAGGAGGATGTATCACTGCTGATCTCCTCTTCTCCCTCTACCACTTGCCCTCTTGATCCCATTCCCTCCCATCTCCTAAAACCTCTTGCTCCTTCTATAATCCCTATGCTCACACAGATCTTTAACTCTTCCCTCTACTCTGGTACCTTTCCTTCATCCTTCAAGCATGCAACCGTTATACCATTACTCAAAAACAGCAAGCTTGACCCTACCTGTCCTTCTAACTATAGACCTGTCTCCCTCCTGCCTTTTGCCTCCAAACTCCTTGAACGTCTTGTATTCTCTTGATTGCTACACTTTCTCAACACCTATTCTGTACTAGACCCTCTACAATCTGGCTTCCGCACTGCTCACTCTACTGAAACAGCCCTCACTAAAATAACTGACGACCTCCACGCTGCCAAAGACAGAGGTCATTACACTCTGCTCATATTACTCGACCTCTCTGCAGCATTCGACACCGTGGACCACCCTCTTCTCCTTCACATTCTCCATACTCTTGGTATTCGGAACAAAGCTTTATCCTGGATCTCCTCTTACCTCTCCCATCGTACCTTCAGTGTCTCTTTTGCTAACACCTCCTCCTCCTCTATTGATCTCTCTGTGGGGGTACCCCAGGGCTCTGTCCTGGGACCCCTTCTCTTTTCTCTCTACACACTCTCTCTAGGTGACCTAATCACATCTTTTGGGTTTAAATATCACCTCTATGCTGACGACACACAAATTTACCTTTCAACCCCTGACCTTACACCTGCTATACAGACCAAAGTTTCTGAATGTCTCTCTGGAATATCATCCTGGATGGCCATCCGCCAACTGAAACTTAACATGGCAAAAACAGAGCTCCTTATACTACCTCCCAAACCTGGCCCTACTACATCCTTCCACATTGCTATTGGAAATACGATCATTCACACAGTAGCCCAAGCACGCTGCCTAGGGGTCACACTGATTCCTCTCTCTCATTCTCCTCTCATATTCAAAACGTTTCTAAAAACTTGTCGTCTTTTCCTCCGCAATATCACAGATACGCCCTTTTCCTCTGTTACTCAACTGCTACTCTGACTCAGCCCTCATCTCTCACTGTCTCGATTACTGCAACCTCCTGCTGTCCGGCCTTCCTACCTCTCACCTCTTCTCCCCTACATCTATCCAAACACTGCTGCCAAATCACTCTACTACTTTTCCTAAATCTGTCTCCGCCATCTCCCCTCCTGAATTCCTCTCCTGGCTTCCGATTAAATCGCGTATCTCACACCTCAATTCTACTGCTCACTTTTTAAGAGTTTACATTTCTTCTGCCCCTCCATTACTCTCAGCCCTAATTTTCATCGCTATAGCCCATCAACGACTTTTGCGTTCTTCAAGTGTTTCTTCTTTTCTACCACCCTTTGTATCTAAACTCTCTCCCGTCTAAAACCTGTTCTCACTTTCTCCTGCCCAACACCCTCTGGAATCCCTTCCCCTCAATCCCGACTAGCCCCCTCGCTATCCACCACTAAGCTCCACCTTAAGACACATCTGCTTACAGAGCTATGAGTATGCACTGGATAATCATGGACACATAACACAAAGCTTGGCCCCCTCTGCGACGCAACTTATGATTTCCCTCCTCTGTCTCTCGTAACGTTCTTCCTACCTACATTAGATTGTAAGCTCCATCAGCAGGGACTCCTTCCTTATGTATTTTTAACAGTATGTCCTGAAGCACTTATATCCCATGATCTGTTATTTTATTGTTATTTAGCTATGACATGTATTACTAACTGTTGAAGCGGCTATGTACATTTTAGTATGGCCGCTAATAAACACCAATAACGCACATCATAACATACATAACCATGCAAAGAATGATTTCAAAAGATTCACTTGAGAATAAAGGATATGTACCAAAAGGACAACTTTGCATTTTGACACATCCAACTCTGGTTAGTTGCTTCGGCTTATCGGTTTAGCACAAAGCAACTGTTGTATTCATGCGCATGGGAAGGCCAAAACGCAAAAGAAATCCGACCGTTCACCACATGGAGTAAATCATACTCTAGACTTATTGTCCATCAACATAACTCTAACACATCTTGTTATTGTACTATATGCCTTTGTGTTTAATATTAAGGAATAGTTTACAGTCGACTGTACTAGATACACATTTTTGCCATTCTTACAATCATCACTTTTTTAATTCCTACCTACATAATGTCTGTATCTGTACTTTAGGAGGTGGTGTATAGTGTATCTTTCTAAAGATTCTGATAATCTTTGAACTAATAATCCTGCATTAACTCTACAACCACAACCACCCGACCCCAAAAGCACCTCACATACGTTGTCCCCAGCTTGTATGCTGTGATTGGTCACATGGTGTACAGTAGGAGTGACTAGTGTTGACCAGTGCATCTGATTGGGATGCTTTATATTGAGTGAGGGGCAAATTTATTTAATATAATCATATACAGTAGTCGCTATAATGCAACAATAGGAAATCGCGGCTATTGGAATGCTTAATTTGCGCCTACTTTAAACAATTGTTCGTGTTTTACTTATCACTGTATGGCAGACAACACTTCGGGTGGACCAAATAATAACGGAATTAGAGACTGTGCCACAAGGTAAGATGCAACGAGAGGGCAACTTACCAAAATACAAAGCATCTGAAGACCATGCCCATGCAGATGAGACGGATTGGTATGGAAATATGGGCGTTTTTAAGTAATATGTATACTGTACTTCACCCAATTTTTCTCTTTTTTGTCTGGCGCTTTTTCTTTTTCGCACTATGTAATTTTAATTCTCCACGTTTTTTTCCCCCATCCTCCCTCCCTCTCCCGAATTTGTGAATTTCTTTTTTAGCCCTCTATTTTCATATAGCTCCCGCCTAGCCGACTGTAACAATAGGGTTTGTTCCTATACTGTACTGTTGACAGCAATACATACTGTAATACTAGTATTGTTTTCAATACAATTATCTGTTAGTTTTCTTTCTTTAAGTTCTTGGGATCGTTATTGTTTCATTTTTTTGAGTCCTGGGAACCATATAACAACATTAATCTCGTATTTAGTACCTTCTAGGACAGGATATTCGTTGTCATTACAGAGCGTATCCCTATGATAAGGGAAACGCAACAAAATGAAAAGAGTGAGCCAACGGGACACGGTGGATCGAAAATTGGTGCGATACTTTCCAGGATGTCATCTTTAAACTGATGAGTACAACTGTAAGCACACTTGGAGAATTTTCCCGTTGGATCTAGCAAAAAGGACGCCTATCCCTGAAGCCGCGTTCCCAAGCACCCAGTGAAGAGATCATTTGTGGGGTGTGCCATCCTAGAAACAAAAAAAAACTCTATGTTGATGCAGCATTTATCTTTTGAGGGTAAAATAATGCATCAAAATACACATGCGTGCCTGTGCCGCTTATCACAGGCTTACTGTAAGATTAGTTATTTGTACCGCTAGTGTTTCGTACATTTTTCTTTTCTGTTGTTTCCATCCGACCCCTAGAATCATGAAGTAAAGCATTCTTCTTCCCAGATCCATAGTATACACATTTTTGTTGAATACATTAGGAAGGATTTCCCATCTGGTCTCTCGGTTCTTCTTCTCTCAGGACAATGATCCGAAACACACCACGTCTACGCTCACATCTTGTCCAGCGGTATCACTGGGTTAAGATGCAGCGGAAGTAGGTTGGGTAACCATTTCTCATTGTTTTACACAGTTATTATCTCCTTACAGTAAGTAAATTCACTTTTTTCCTCCCCTCCCACTGTATTCACAGATCACCAGGATTTTAATATCCATCGAATGGTATTTGCATGAGTTGAATGGATTATATCAGAAAAGTGTGGAAACCATCAAAGAAAGGATGAATTGTAGAAAGGGATACTGAATTTCTGTAACACAATACTCACCGTACCAATTGTAATAAATATATCGATCATATTGTTGACTGTGTTGCCTATTGTTTACAACGTAATGGCCAGCCTCGGGAAGTAATGAGGCACAGGTAAAGTCTGATACACGTAGTATTGTCATGGTACTATGATAGGTTATAATATACCAAAATATCTGGGTTGAGTTGAACACCACTTAGATATAATAAAGATAGTTTAATTCTTGATAGATATAACACACAAGATGATACAAATAACAGACAAAATATAGCACTTACTTAGGTTTGGGTAATAAAGCAATCATTACGGATTGGCAATTCATACAGCAATCAGGCCATCAAAGATGGTAAAAGTCGAAGACATCATGAACACTGGGCATAGGGCTGTAAGAGGACATGTGCAGAGGTACATAATGGAGACTGTTTTAAAGGTGAAATTAAAACAAGGCTTGTATTGTGTGCCTGTCCGCTTTAAACACAGCAAAAATCAACATAAAAAATAGTGACCCAACAAAAACCTGCTCCACTTTTGGCATACTGTATCCTTATATTCCCAAGCCCCTTTTTAAACTGGGTGGCTACCCAGCATATCATCAGCCCAAGTCATATAGATATTATATATATTTAATATATAGTGCAGGATAAATAGTTCTTCAGTATTAGGTGATAACCTTTTTTATTGGACTAACAATTTTATGTCATAGGACAACAGCTTTCGCGAGTTTCTCCTCTCTTCTTCAGGTCAATGCAATACTGATTTTACAACAGGAATCAATGCTAAAACAGTGTAGAGAAGAAAAAAACAAAACAAAACAAAAAACCCCGGATATTTACTGTAATAAGTGTCGGTGTTTAGTGTTTGTTTGAAGCCAAGGGACAGTGTCCAAGAAAGGGTGGGAAGGGATGCTGGGGGGGGGGGGTAAGAAAGTGTGAAAGATACGAGGCAAGCAGGATAATCCAGCACATTTTGGTAGGGTGTGAGGAAAACCCATGATCCACATTAATCCCCTTGGTTTTGGTGTCAAAGTCATTGCAATACCTGAGAGAGACGAGAACTCCGAAAGCTATGTCCTATGACATAAATTGTTAGTCCATAAAAGGTATCACCTAATACTGAAGAAACTCATATTATCCTGCACTATTCCATGCAACTGGACTAACACGGCTTACTTTCTGCTTTATATATATATATAGACAATAGTCATTGGAAATAGTCTTATCTGTTGCAGGGTTGCTGCTTTTCTTGCTCGAATTTCTATCAGCAACCAGGTTTAGAGTCTTATTTTGCAGCTCCAGAGATCTGTGTTCTCTCGTCATCCCTCTCCTGGGGGGACTTAAGATACTTCTGCCTCCTGTTTCCTTGGTTCAGGCTCACACTTGATCTAAGGAGGCTCAGCTCTTTCCTGTCTCAAGGCATGCTTTTTCTACCCACCTGCAATCATCCAGTGGTGTTGTTAATTGCCTACCAGCATTTAATCACCACAATGCTGGATTAGAGCCACAGTTTGTGAACAGGGATAAGTGCCCTGTTACATACCTCCCCTGTTGTGGGAAGCTCGTGGCTTACCACGCAAAGCCCCTCCTATCCACTTTTGCATTCGAGATCTTTCGTGTGCTTGATGAGGGGATGGAGGAAGAGAACCCTCTGTCCGCTGGGATTGAGCCCTTTCTCCCAGTTATTTTTGTATCTTCCCCAAAGGTGCTTGAGATCCGCACTCCTCAGTCGCTCGAGAGGAGGATTTTTCCAAGTAAGTGCTTTGTTAAAACCCGAAGTGCGCGTCATTGGAGTTTCCGTTGAATCGGGCACTCCTCTTTTGGTAGACCAAACTGTTATGGCAACAGTTGTAGAGCAGTTTAGGACTAACCCTTAAGTTTTCCACTCTTGACTGGTCTTTTCTGCCACTCTCCTCCACACAAGCGGAGTCGCCAGTTCAGTCGTTCTTTGGGACTGAGTTGCACCTTCCACCTCCTTTCCAGAGAACGTCCTATCTTTTCAGCTTCCTCAGCTAGAATTCTTTCTGGCTTTGATTCTGCACTCCTAGCTCTTTTTTGTTGCCTGTGTGGGCAGCTGTAGTTGGCTAGTGCTTTCTTAGGTGGCTGAAACTTCATAATCTTGTTTTGAAGAGTGTCGTGGAGTCCCCAACTCCCCACTGTACCCTTGTCCTCATGGGCATTAGTTACTGTGGGATACACGGTGCTTGGCAGAGCCCAATACCTTTTTCCGTATGTGGAGGAATCTGTAAGTTACTGGTCTGCAGAGTCTCAATCTGTTTTAGTGCGTCTTGCAAATCTCTTCTTCTCAGGGAATTTATCTGCGCACTTTGCTTTCTCTGAGTCTGTATCAGTGTCTCCTTCAATTCTGGAGCTCTGCAATTTTTGTCATCAAGGTGTTGCCGCTGCTGCGTCTGTTTTCCTCCTTGGTGTACTGACTCAAGGGAATGGAACAGTCTTTCTGTCTCTCTCTCCAGCCTCTTGCTCCAGTTTTCTTCTGACCTTCTCACCGCTCCCTCTCATACCCTGGTATCGGAGCTCCGCCTCCCATGATGCTCGACTACATGCATCATGGCCTTTAGCTCTCATCACTGCTCTTGTGTGTGACGTACTGGGTATTCAGACGTTCCTACAGCGCTTGTACCTCTTTAGCAGCCTGCAGCTTTTCTTTCCTGCAACGTTTGCTGCTTCTCCTCACATCTGGAGGTGCGTAACGCAGACCTTGCAGTTGGTTCTGCAGTCGGGGCTCTGCTTCAAAATGTTCCTTGACGTGTTCTGATCAACTCAGAATTTTTCTATTTTTTAATCTTGAATTTTCTCTTTTTCCAGTCTCTGTACTATTCAGGGCTTCCTTGCAGTCCACCTTCCATTTTTTGCACATCTGCTTGGAGGCGGGCTGTCCTCCTGGCGTGAGACTCCATCTCCAGGTTTAGGTTCTGAGAGCTCCTTCTGAGAGACTTTGAGATCTAAGTTAAGATGTAGGAAGTTTTTCTTTGAAATGGTTCACCCCCAGCTCCCTCGTTAGACTGTGAAGTTCCTTTCTGGAGACTTCCAGTTCTGTTCGGCAGCTGTTGATCTCATGATGAGAGGCATCCAGTGCTCTGCGGAGTGTTTGAACCTCCTTCTGAGATACGTCTACCTCTGTCCGAACCCTGTTGACCTCCTGTTGTGAGGCATTCAGCTCGATCGAAGAGTGTGCATCTCTTGCTGGAAGACTGTCATCTGCTTCAGTGCCTCCTCATACTTCCGCTTCAGCTTAGCCATAATTTTATCAGATTGGCTCTGCTTTTCATCCATGGCGGTAATAGTTGAGTTTGCAGTATCTAGCTCAGTCTTGAGATCGTCCAATTCTGTCCTGGCCAAAGAGTACATTGTGAGCATATCTTTCTGTAGCTTCATGTTATTTTCCCGTAGCCGATCACAGTCACGCCTGGCAACCTTCAGGGCATCCCCAGGGCTGGTCAAGGGATCGTCACTCACCGGTTCTGGCTCCGCTTCCCTGGGATGGTTGGTTGAGGTTTTTTCACTATTAGCACCGGACAGACACTTCTTTGGGGTACACGACTTCTGCCTTGGGCCCTCTGGATATTCGGTCATCCTCGGGACAACTTCTCCATTTTCTCTAGGCTGCAGGACATTTCGGACCCCCTTTTCTTCCGCAAGATCTGCAGATGTGTCTGTTCCTTCCACGGTAAGTGAAGAACCGCTTTTCTTTATCTTTTTTCGCTTTTTTGTTTTGGATGACACCGTCCCCTCAGGGATACTGGGGTCTCCATCTCCATTTGAAATTTTAGCAGCATCACTGGATCCACCTGGCTTTTCTTGCAACTGTAATAGCTGATGGAAATATTCGGTGATCCACTGCTCCCGCTCTTTCTCCCGCCGATCATATTCGTCATCATCGGGAGCGGTCTTTTCGGTTCGTACCGAGTTCAGGCACCCCCACCATTCTTGGGGTGTTTTGTGGGTGTGACTCGGTTTGGGTTCTCCATAAGAGATGTCTTCCTCCTCATCGGACTGGAAGGGCCACTCTTCAGTGGGGTAGGTTTCATTACAGGAACGCTGTATTTTGTCCTCCATTTTGGGGCTATCAGGTATATTGATACCTGACCTCAGGAGGCGCAATTGCAGCTGTTGTCACTGTATTTGCTAGAACCCCAAATAGTTGTAGTCCTACAGGTGGGCATATTTTGCTGGTAGAGGTCGTAGCTCTCTGTAGACTTTTCCTTCTCTTTGCTAAGTTTTACAACATTAGCATTACTGTGCATGTATTCATTCTGAATGTCTGAATAAGGCCTGAAGGGACACTGCTCCGTGTGGTGGGGTTCTTTACACCAGGAACAAATTTTCTTCCCTATTTTTACAGAGTTTGTATTTGACTTCAGCTTGGTGGCCATTTTAAATTCCCAGGATTCTATTTCTTTAAATACAATGCTTGCTAGCTGCCCATTTTCTGGTGTCAGCAAAGGCATTTGCTTTAAACCATTTACTTGCTATGTGCAATCCCTCTGCTTCAGCAACAGAATTTGGTTTTCTGCTTGAGTTCAGTAATTTTTAGTCTCATCTTTGGGTATTATGGAATTCACTCTTCACACTTTGGTTGCCTGTTTTACTCCCAAGATACACAGGAAGACTTTTTTTTACTTGCAGAAAAAAAAACATTCTTTGTAGTGGAATATTTCTTTCACTCCCGGCAGGGTGACTCAACACTCAGCAATTGGCTTTGGAATACCTTTTACACAGTTCAGCAATCCCTTTTTCCCTAGTAGGGCAATTTTACACTCAGCATTTGTTTGCGGAAAATTCCCCTGCTTCAGCACAGTCTTGCATCAATTTTCACACTTTTCTGCATATACTCCATTCACAGCTGGTAGTCCTATGCGGTGTGGCAACCTTTATTTGCAGAATCAGTTCCGCTCGTGGGTCACCATCTGTATTCACTGCTTCAGCGAAACATTTGAAAACAACAAACGCCTATCCCTTTTAAGGGCTAACTAACTTCTTGAACCCTGACTTTGGCTGTAAGGCAAAACCCCTATCTCAATGACCATATTACACTTTATTGTGATGGGCAAATAAGGTTTACCTGCTTCAGCAGTCTCTCTCTCTCTCCTCTTGGGATTGGGAAAAAGAGTCCATCTGTGGTTTTGTGAGTTTCAGTGCAGTGTAAATTTCCTGCCTGGGTGTGTCGCTTTAACTCTGATCTCTGCTGCAGGTGAATCTTTGTTTTTGTTGCTCAGGTTTGTTTGCATGACTGTATGCAGGCAAAAAGCACAAAACAAAATTTCACAGGAAATCTCCGGCACTTTTAACTTCAAAGGCCACCTCTCATCCCAAACTTCTGACACCATATGTAAGAGGACATGTGCAGAGGTACATAATGGAGACTGTTTTAAGGTGAAATTAAAACAAGGCTTTATTGTGCCTGTCGCTTTAAAAACAGCAAAAATCAACATAAGAAAAATAGTGAGCCCAACAAAACCTGCTCCACTTTGGCATATATGTATCCTTATATTCCAGCCCCTTTTAACTGGGTGGCTACCCAAGCTATTCATCAGCCCAAGTCATATAGATATATATATATATATATATATATATATATATATATAGACAACAGTCATTGGAAAATAAAGTCTTATCTGTTTGCAGGGTTGCTGCCTTTTCTCCGGATTATCAGCATCCAGGTTTAGAAGTCTTATTTGTCAGCTCCAGAGATCTGTCTTCTCTCGGTCAGTCTCTCCTGGGGGACTCAAGAACCTCTGCTCTGTTTCCTTGTTCAGCTCACACGTGAGCTAAGGAGTCTCACTTCCTGTCTCAAAGGCAGGCTTTTTCTACCACCTGCAATCAGCCAGGTTATGTTAGTTAATTGCCTACCAGCAGTTAACCACCACACTGCTGGATTAGAGGCACATTTGTGAACAGGGATAAATCCCCTGTTACAAGGGCTTACACTTGTTTATATGGAGTTTCAGCCCCATGCCCTAACATGAGGTGCTAGGCATTGGATGACAATTATCTACACCTAATCCCTCCTTGCCACCTCACTTGAGAGGCAAAGTAATACCTGCCCACTGGGTGGGCATTATTCTAATCAGGAGCTCATTTCTCTAGCCCCCCTCCCACAAGGCTGGCGTCGCCCAGTCTGCTTGGGGGAGCCTTTGATCAGAGGCTTATTGTAGACCACTTTTCTCCCCCTGAGCATTAACATACCATATGGCCTCTGGTTTTCCCGGGCTTAGGAATACCAGACCCACCAAATAATACATATCTTAATATCTACCCATATTAAAATAAACCATTCGGCTGGGCCGAGTGGGCTGAAACTTGCCAGACCCTCATGCCGGAGGGGACTCTCCATAGTGGCCAAGTTTCAGCTCGCTGCGAATTACCAGACCGGAGTTACACAAATGCAGTTTAAAAGCACTTTTGAACACAAGGCTTTTTTCTGCCATGCAAGTCAATGGCAGAAACCCAAATTTTACAATTACCCTGACTCTGTTCTGTTGCCCCGAGAGGGTCGGTATTTGCCATGCAATCCTGCTGGAACTAGGACTACATGGTGGCCGAATCTCAGTCCTCTATGTTGAAGAGAACCGGAGTTATGGATTCTAGGTTTCTGCTCATTCTGACTTAGCCATTTTTTACTCGCGGCTTTTCTCCATGAGAATCAATAGGGCCGGTGCCTCCATAGGAAATGCATGGGCCGGCGCCACCATAGGATTCAATGGGACCTCCGCTATTAGAGTCTATGGTGCGACCCTTATAACGAGCGCGACCCTTTACCGGGGTCATTAACTCTCGGACACGGTTGGGGTCAAGTGAGGGTGTTCCTAGGGTCTAGGGGAAAAAAGAACTTTATTCCTGGGTGCCCTAGAACCTATGTTTCCCACGCCAATTGAATTTGAACTTGGCTCCATTGACTTACAATGGGAAACCGCCGCTCCTCCTCTCGGACGCCACCTGCAGGTTTTCTACGATATCAGGCCCAAATGGCCGGAATCTCCATAGGGTTATATAGAGCCCCAATGGCGACCTATGGAGAAACTTCAAATGGAGCCTGCAAAGGCGGGAAAAGGGACAAAGGGCCATAAACACAAAATTAATATTAACCCTTTCCCTCCCACCTGGATCCCAGTGTATGTGGTTGCTGCATAAACTGCACAGGTACAAACACCATAATTGTACCAATATAAACACTTAGCAAATAAAACGGTTTGCCCTGAGGCAGGGGAATAAAAATACATAAATTCCCTCTAAATGTGGGAATAGGATAACCAAAGGACATACCTTTTGGTTATGAAGCAGGGGAACATATGTATTATACGTACATTTCTGGTTAAATCCCTCACTTCCCAGACGGCTGAAGGGGGTGCCTAATGGGGATGACCCCTTTATTACACGCTTGGCACCCCTACACGTCACACCTCCCCTGCTCAATGGGTGACTTGTGGCCCAGCTGCCCACCCTGGCACTGGGACACTACTGGCATCCTTGCAGCACATAAGTCCTGAGGGGTTGTCCTGGCAAAATTGTTCTCCGGCATTGTCCATTATACTGTCTTGGCCACATTGGATTGTGAAGTCCAGATCCTGCAGAGCAGGGCTCCAACGTGGCCACCGGGCATTCTCCTTTGCCACCCTCTTCCCCCCACCCAGTGTCTGGTGAACCAAGACCACCATAAAGGGGTACCTCTGCAGACCAGGCTGCATGTTGCCCAGAAACTGGCATGTCTCTGCACCAGCGGGAGACCAGCAAACAAGCACAGACTGTTGCTTCCCCGTCAAACCAGTCGTGGAAAGAGCTATGTCACTATCCTTTAGGAACCCTACCTGCTCTGGCCCTGTGCCCACCTGTCGCTGCTCTGCTATACCTATGCCTCTCCTCCCTGGCTCTAGGGCAGTCCCCACCCCGAGTGGCATCACTTCTGGATTCCAGAAACCACCTGGGATGCTGACTACTACCCTCTCCTGTGCCTCCTGGGACAAGGCAATTCCCCAGTAACCTGTACTGGGGTTCCTGGTACCCAGATGGTTTGCTCCTGCTCTCTCAAAACTGAAGGCCAGGAGATAAGCACCTGCTACCACCACTGCTGCTAGGGCCAGCATCACTCCTCTCCCCTCCACTATGCTGCCCTTCCTCTCTGTAGCTACCTCAGACTGACCTGGGGACAGAACCCTCTGCTGTACCACCCTATCCCTGGCTACTGCTCTTGGCTGCCTACCTACCCACATCCCTACCTCTGGTAACCCTGGGGAATCTGTCATGGGGGTTTCCGCTGGCAAGTCAGAACAAGGGACCTCCTGCCTTCCTAGCCCACCCCTAGCTTCTATCAGCTGCCTCACACCCCACTGACCTCCTATCTCCCCCTGCTCCACAGTGCCTCCCTGCCTAGCCTCTCCTAGGCTCAGCACCTCAGCCACTGCTGATGACTCCTGCTGCCTACCTCCCTGCAGCCCACCTTCACTCTGCTCCCCCCTGGGCAATCCTAACCTAGACACAGGGACTACCTGAGTGCACTTACCTCCCTAATCTTGTCTCCCCCTTACCAGGGATGAGCTAAGGAGCATCTCTTCAGATGTAACCGCCTTAGCTCTTGGCTGGCAGGTATCCCTGGGGTGGCACAAGTTTCCACTGCCCATGATACCTCCAGCCCATAGCCAAGCTGCAACAGTGGGTTGCTGATCTTAGAGACCAACTGAGGCTCCGCCAGGGTAATGGGGAACTCCAGCTGCCATACCTGCTACTTTTCCTCCCCGGCTACCACTAGCCTATCCTCTCTTACTGAGACCTTGTGCTGGCTACCTACCTGCAGCCTTCCCTCACTCTGCTTCTCCCTAGCTAATCCTAACCTGGATACTAAGGATACCTGAGTGAGTCCATCTCCCTGACCTTGCCGCCCCCTTACCAGGGATGAGCTCAGGGGCATCTCTTCAGATGCAACCACCTTAGCTCTTGGCTGGCAGGTATCTGTGGGGTGGCACAAGCTTGCTACTGCCCATCATACCTCCAGCCCATAGCCAGGCTGCAACAGGGGTTTGCTGATCTGAGAGACCCCCTGAGGCTTCCCCAGGGTAATGGGGAACACTAGCTGCCATACCTGCAGCTTTCCTCCCCGGCAACCGCTGGCCTATCTTCTCTTACTGAGACCCCTATCTGGCTACAGACAAGGCCACGACTATGCTAAACCTTTCTTTAAACTAGCCGGGTTACTTTCAGGGTATGTGCTGGTTATGTGCTGGGCTAGTTTGAGGCAAGTTTGAGGCATTTCTGCATTGGCTAACGACCCATAGGATTAACACAGCAGGGGTCCATGGCAGTCCCATTCAGTTTGAATGGGACTGCCAGGGACCCCCGCTGTTAATCTGATGGGCCATTAATCCATGCAGAAATGCTGGGGATAGTTTAAGGCACATTTAAGGCATGTATTCAGGCTGTTCCTGGGTCTTTTTGGTGATTGCCACTGGTTTGTTTAAGAATAGTTGTGGCCTCATCTGTACCTACCTGCAGCCTTCCCTCACTCCGCTTCTCCCTAGCTAATCCTAACCTGGATACTAAGCATACCTGAGTGAGGCCATCTC
The DNA here is from genome assembly GCA_036426205.1 of Ascaphus truei. Lineage (NCBI taxonomy): Eukaryota > Metazoa > Chordata > Amphibia > Anura > Ascaphidae > Ascaphus > Ascaphus truei. The sequence continues at coordinate 51,230 of WSYH01002924.1, forward strand.
CCTGACACTGCCTCCCCATTACCGGAGAGTAGCCCAGGGTCACTGGTGCAGAAGCACCTGCCTTGGCTCCTGGTTGGCAGGTAATCTGGGGGTGGTCTAACTTTGCCACTGCCCGTGATACCTCCAGCTCATAGCCAGGCGACAACAGTGGGGCTCTAAAGTGAGACCCCCTCTGATGCTACACCAGGGTAATGGGAAACCCTAGCTGCCCTACAAGCTGCCCTTCCTTCCCCTCCCCTGGTAGCCCAATCACCTGCCACCCACCGGTCACTCCAACTGGGGAACAACATGGTACAGTCATAGGTACAAATAAGTCAGGGTCAGTCTGCGACTTGATCTGTCTTAACTTGCTGGTTCCCACAGAGATCGCCGCTTTTGTAGGTCCCGATTGCAGGGGGACTGGAGTGGCCACTGCCAGCGCCATCTTGGCTGGTGAGTGCCGGGCAACTGCCGCAACAGCTCCCGGGTTCGGCACAGGGAAAACGGTACAGGACATGGGTCCCAGGTCTTCGTGGAGAAAATCGGCTCCATTCAAACACGGTGAACCACCCACCTCCCGAACACCCCGTCCCTCCCCCCACTCAGAAAGGGCTCCAGCACTTTTCCACAGGGTCGCTGGCGCAGATCGTGGGACTCTGGTCGCTTCTGAGGAGCGTTGACTCCTCCAAACAAGGCGAAACACCCACCTCCCGCACACCCTGACCCTCCCACCAAACCAAATCGGCTCTGGCATCTTGCCGGAATCGCGGCTTCTCTTCCGCCGCTGCCTGCATCCCGCATCCTGGGAGCACTTCCACTGGCCGGACCATATCAGGTCGGGCCAGGGGGACAACAGCACCTTGCTGAGCAAGCCGACCGCTTGCCGAGCACCGCTACTGATGGCCGGGAAAGATCTGCTCCGGCCACCGCTTCGCTGTTCTCCGACGGGATCAGATGGATGGCCGCCGCACTATGCCGCTGTTGCCGCTGCAGCCCGGCCAGACTCTCTGGGAGATGTCCCGCGAAGGGTTGTCACACCGGCTGGGCAGGAGCCATCGGAGGATGCCGTTAAATGGGTTACCTTTTTCGCAGCTTGTGAACGTTGGCCCTGAGGGGCTCCTTCGCCCGACCGCACACAGTCTGGGCATCAAGCTTTGAGGTGGCTGCTTTGTTGCAGGGATAACACCGCTGCTTCTGCCGGAACTCCTCCGCCGCCGGTGGATTACCTCCTGCAAGAGGCTGCTGAATCCAAGGCGGAGTTGTCCGAGCGCCGGGATCATTCCGGAGCGTCACCGCCGCAAGGTGGACTCCCTCTCGCAAGAGGCTGCTGAGTCCAGAGCGGAGTTGCACGAGCGCCGGGCTCATTCTGGAGCTTCTCCACCGCCACTGGACTCCTTCCCGCAAGAGGCTGCTGAGTCCAGAGTGGAGTTGATCGAGCGTTGGGCTCATGGAGTGGGTAAGCGAGTCCATTCAGCACCAAAGCCAGGAACTGTGTCCACTCCTCCGGGGTGCTCCGATCGCTCCACCGAGTAATCATTGCCAGCATTTCAGGGGTAAACAGACTGGTCGCCGCAACGGCCAATGCCCCTCCGGCGGCAATACTCCCGTGGATTCGTAGATCACCCGCTCCCTCCGCAAGTCTCTGCCGTCCCAGAACTCACAATTCACCCAAGTTCCAACTGTATTACAGAATCCTGCAGTAAACTGTAATACAGGTTCAATTCAATCCCACCACTGCCACCAGGTATTATAGCCTGTCACGGTAGCTAGTGATAGTTTATAATATACACAAAATATCTGGGTTGAATTGAACACGACTTAAATATAATAAAGATAGTTTATTCCTTAGATAAGTGAACACACAAGATGATACAAATAACAGACAAAATATAGCACTTACTTAGGGGTGGGGTAATGAAGCAATCAGGTACAGGATTGGCAATTCATATAGCAATCAGGCATCAAGTAGATGGTAAAATAGAAGACATCATGAAGACACTGGGCATAGGCTTACACTCGTTTATATGGAGTTTCAGCCCCATTCCCTAACATGGGGTGCAAGGCATTGGATGACAATTATCTTCACCCAATCCCTCCTTGCCACCTCACTTGAGAGGCAAAGTAATACCTGCCCACTGGGTGGGCAATATTCTAATTAGGGGCTCATTTCCCTAGCCCCCCTCCCATAAGACTGGCGTCGCCCAGTCTGCTTGGGATAGGAACACCTTTGTCCCAAGGTGTGAAACACAACACTTATCACAAGTACCCACGTCCTGCTCTGCTTTGTTCTAGCATACACAAGCAGGGTGGGGGAGCCTTTGATCAGGGGCTTATTGTAGACCACTTGTCTCCCTCCTGAGCATTAACATACCATATGGCCTCTGGTTTTCCCGGGTTTAGGAATACCAGACCCACCAGATAAAACATATCTTAATATCTACCCATATTAAAATAATCCGTTCAGCTGGGCCGAGCAGGTTGAATCTTACCAGACCCTCATGCAGGAGGGAACTCTCCATAGTGGCCAAGTTTCAGCTCGCTGCAACCCACCGGATTGGAGTTACACAAATGCAGTTTAAAAGCACTTTTGAACACAAGGCTTTTTTCGGCCATGTAAGTCAATGGTGTTGGTGTTATTCATGTGTGCACTCGTGGCTGAGATCGACAATCCGAATCAATCTCTTGATCAAGTAATTTTCTTGACAAAACATTTGTCGACAAGGATTGGATTGTCTTTCTCATCTCGAGTGTGTGTGAGTAATTGCATTGTATTGGGTTTGGAATTGTTGCAATAGTGTGCTATTGTGTTACAAAATGTTTAGTAAGCCTGGTATTTTTGCTAAAAGTGGGGGGGGGGGGGAGTGTCCCTGTCAAACTGCCTGGCTGGATATGGAAAACATGGATATCTGTAGCTCAGGAACTGTGTAAACATGGGGTTTCAAAACACCATGAGAGCGGGTGTCCCCTAAGTGACTTGGCAAAAATATTAGATTTATCAGGGTACAGGAAGAAGGAGCAGAAGGCTGCAAGCCAAGTGAGTTGGATCCTTCTACAGGCAGCATGCAAGTTGCAATGTGAAGTTAATGCAAGGCGGTTAGAGGTCCAGGCACTTCAAGGCCAGATTAATGTAACAAATGAATGTCTGAGAATGGCAGTTCAGCGTGCCGAGAGCATGGCGGGAAAATGTTTTGTTAGAGCTACAAGGGCCACCAGCAAACAACAGCAGAAAGGAAGGAGGGGTCGGACAACCCACCACATGCTTCCAGTAGTGGAGACGGTAACATGGATCCCCACGGACTGTGAGTTTGAGGACGGGGAGGGGAGTGAAATAGAGGTAGATCTGGAAGACCAAGAGAGTGTCCCTAACCCCAAAGCGTGCGCCATAATTAGTAAACACAGGAAACTGCAGAGAAATAGAGAGGATTATGCAGATGGAGGACTGTATTTAGGGACTTACAGGATATAGAGACAGAGGAGATAAGAAACCATACCAAACTGGATTGACAGAAATGAGAAAAAATTAGACAACAGATGGGGAATCCCTATACTTGTGGATAATGAGGCTCTGGGATGAGGGAGGGGATAGCATTCTCCTATCACCTAAAGAGGCTCTGGCTATGGGGGCAATGACCGTGGATCCCAGGGTCAGGCAAATAGACAAATAATGCGGCGGGCTAGGGGCTACATGGTCAATTTTAGCCTTCTGGAATTAGTGCGGGATTCTGTGACCCAGGCTTATTCTAACCAGAGTGACCTGGAGCCCACAGAACCATGGCATACTATAGGGGAAGGTATAATCAGACTCCGGGGATCAGACTTATGGGATGTGTGGGAGGACTGAGGTGGGAGGGACCCGATCAGGCTCTTTTCACCGCTGGCATGAGAGCCCAGTTATTAAAATCAGCCCTCTCACTATGAAAGCTCCCCTGTTTATGCTTTTTGGGAGGGCTGATGAGAGATGTTAACGTACATGATGCCACTTCACTGAAGGAACATGGGGAGACATAGAAAAAAACCCTAAGACCCAGCCACTAGGCCTGTCCAGGCCATGAGAGATCAGACTGAGGAAAAAGGAAGGGACACGACTTGGGCTGTAACCAGATCAGACTTACACGTTGGCAAATGTTGATTGATCTATTGAAGGCAGGGCATAAGAAAGAAAGTATAGATCGCAGAACCACATCTGACTTCCTGACATTGTGGAAGAGGATAATATGTGACCATCAGTTTACCCAACGACCAGATCCTCACGAGGTTTATAAGACTGATAGAGATATTAGCTCCACTGGGTCCACCCCAACAGCCCCTGGGGGCTGACAGGGATCCACAGACTGGGGAGTGTTTACATTTGGGTTCCTACACAAAGCATATGATATGAGACCCGTAAAAGCTACTGAATGGGGGAACGCCAAATGGACTCCGGTACAAATATCTCCTCTTGACCACCCGGTATACCTGAAGGAATATAAGCTAATGGGAGAGCAGAACGAGATAGGGGAGACTGTCCAAGCATTGCTGGAGTCAGAGGTAATATGGCTCGCAGCCAGTCTGTTCAATACTCCTGTCTGGTCAGTAAAAAAAACAGATGGGTTGTGGAGGGTGGCTGTGCACTGTAGAACCGTAAACATGGGAGCACCCATGTTGGCCGCTGCCATCACTCACGTTGGTACTTTGGTGGAACATTTGGCAAGGGAAGTCGGAGCCTGCCATGCTGTGATTGATTTAGCAGATGCTTCCTCCTTCAGTATTCCCACTGGTGCCAATTCACAGGACCAATTCGCCGTTACATGGGAAGGCCGCCAATACACCTTCCAGGTGGTCCTGCAAGGATATCTGCATTCACCTACCATATGTCATGCAATGGTGGCCAGGTACCTGGCTACCCTAACACTGTCCACTAAAGTGTTTCATCATAGTGATGATGTGATGGGGACTGAAACTGAACAGGTGGAGACAAACCTCAAATCTGTAATGACCCATATGATTGACAGAGGCTGGACTATAAAAAGCAAGAAGGTACAGGGTCCCCGGACCAGAGGTAAAGTTTTTGGGTCTGAAAGTGTCAGGGCCCACTCGACAGATCTCCTCCGAAGCCAGGAATGTTACCTGCACGACAATGTGATGTCCTGTAGATTATATCAGGAAACCAGTAAATGGAAATCAGGAAACCAGGAAACCAGAAGCAGCAAATGCCAGTGGGATTCTGGTCAAAACAACTCACAGAGGCCCAACAACGGTATAACCCACTGGAAAATACATTGTTTGCGGCCTGCGCGGCCCTTCAAGTGGTGGAACGAATCATCGGACAGGACGAAGTTACAGTAAAAACTGACCTACCCATAGGACCATGGGTACAAGATCAGGGTCTGATGGCCAACAGCCATGTTGCACAACAGGCTACCATGCTGAAATTGAAATGGAACCTACAGAAGAGAGGAGGAATCAAAGCCGGGTAGCGGACAAAGATAGATCAACAAATGGCCAGCATGCTAACTTATGAAAGTCTGAAAGAAGCACAGGGGATAGTGATACCTATACTCAACACCTCCCATGTGTCAGAAGCCACGCCATTCGAGCAGCTGCCAGAAGATGAGAGAAGCAGTGCCTTGTTCACCGATGGATCCGCTGTAGTATCATACCAAGAGCAGCACTGGATAGCCGCGGCCAGAGAAGGATGGGATCTTTGCTTAGAAATGAAGAAATAGCCTATTGAGAAAAGGCAACTGGAACCCTAAGATGTGGGGATGTAACAGGATATACCCTTAAAGCTCTGCAACAGGTGGTCCTAGCCTATGAGATCTATGAGGAGACCCAATCAGATGAGAGTACACACTTCACTGGATCCATGGTCCAGGCATGGGCAAAGGACAGATTAGTACAATGGACTATTCATATTCCTTCCAACAACAAGAAGTGGTCTAATTGAATGCAGCAATGGGTTGCTGGAGGGGCAGGTGAAAGCACTCACAGCATCGCACACCCTCAGGGAGACAGATAGTAATAATAAACTAAGACAACATTGTTTTGGAGTAGAAGGATGGATTTATGTGAGATACTTTTCAAAAGCTAGAGGCGGATGGGGGTGACATGGTCCTCCGCCCTCCATTTCCAATCCCCCTTCCTCTCCCTATTACTCTTAAGTACCTCTCTGTCGGTTTATCCTAATAAAACCTATACTCAGTTGCAGTGCGGTCATGCCAGAACTGTCCAAATTATTCTGGCATGTTTATATACAGCGTAACCCCGTTATAGCGCGTTCCTCGGGGGCCACCCGCGACCACCGCGTTATAAACGGGGTCGCGAAAAAAAATGGCCGTCGAATTTTTTTTTAGTGGGGGTACCGTGTTTGCCGGAGGGGGAAAGCTGAGAACTCTCCCAGCATTCCCAGACCCGGTGGGGCAGCGGCAACAGCACACAGCACTTACCCGGCATCTGGAAGCTCTTCTCCCTGTCTCTGCTTCCTGCTTCTGATTCCGTCTTGCGAGAGCAAGCTCCATTAAAGACAGTGTGTCTCTGTGTGTGTGTGTATTTGACTGTGTGAGACTGTGTGTCAGTGTGTCAGTGTGTGTGTGCAGTGTGCTGTGAGTGTGTGCAGTGTGCTGTGAGTGTGTGCAGTGTGCTGTGAGTGTATGCAGTGTGCTGTGAGTGTGTGCTGAGTGTGTGCAGTGTGCTGTGAGTGTGTGCAGTGTGCTGTGAGTGTGTGCAGTGTGCTGTGAGTTTGTGCAGTGTGCTGTGAATGTATGCAGTGTGCTGTGAGTGTGTGGTATGAGTGTATGCAGTGTGCTGTGCAGTGTGCTGTGTGTGTGTCAGTGTGCTGTGAGTGTGTGCAGTGTGCTGTGAGTGTATGCAGTGTGCTGTGAGTGTATGCAGTGTGCTGTGAGTGTATGCAGTGTGCTGTGACTGTGTGCAGTGTGCTGTGAGTGTGTGCAGTGTGCTGTGAATGTATGCAGTGTGCTGTGAGTGTGCAGTGTGCTGTGAGTGTGTGCAGTGTGCTGTGAATGTATGTAGTGTGCTGTGAGTTTGTGCAGTGTGCTGTGAGTGTATGCAGTATGCGGTGAATGTATGCAGTGTGCAGTGAGTGTGTGCAGTGTGTGTGCACAAAAACAAAAACTTAAAAAAAAAAAAAAATTCAAACCGCGTTATAAGCGGATCCGCGTTATAGCGGATCGCGCTATAGCGGGGTTGAGCTGTATATACAATATATTATGGCTGATAATAATAGATTTTGTAGGGTTCATTTTTATTATCCATTCTAACATTGCTATTTTGATACCCATATGTGTGATTAGTGCGGTATTCTATCTTTATTTTCTCCTGATGAAAGTTCAATAAAAATATTTGAAAAAAATGTATCTATAAAACACCCTTTAGACTAGGTTGGATAAAATTTTAATTGCATTTTAAAATCAGTGTGTTGACAGGATACTGAATCGTCTGCAACTGGTGATACTTCAACTGCACCAGTAGCATTCTCTGCTGCATAAAGAGTATAATTCTTAAGAAAATTATGTTTTAAAGTCAGGTTCCTAGTAAATTTATGCAGTTAAGCAAAGAACTGAAACCCATTTGGGCCACATGTCTTAGAAAATGATAGGCATTTATTGAATACATTTTTATGGGTGTCGGTCAGTGAGATAGTGGATAGATTGAAGATACCTTTATCAGATACCATCAATCCTCCCACTTTCTCTCTTTTTGTTTTTGAGTGGGCCCCCTCTCATGTACCTCGTCATGTGTACGTTGTCTTTTCTGACCTTTGGTGTATCTTTGTTCACCTACTCTTTGTGTCTCTGTCTCTTCCCTGAATCTTGTGTTGTTAAATATCTAGTTTTGAGTACTTCTAAAAAAAAAGAGAACATTCAGGGGAATGACTATCAGAATCCTGTCTTGACGGGAATCGTGTTTAAAGTGATCTCGCTTGGAAATCCTGTCATTTTGTATGATCTCTATCTCTAAATTCTTTTTTAGGATACGACGGATACCTAGAGGTCTTATTATCTTTCATATTTTTAGATTACTGTTTATTGAATTTCTTATTTAAAGGGTGGCGATACTCTGTTCGTCCACTTTGTTTAGTGCCCCCTTTTGTCTCATATCCTCTAGATTTTTCATTTCAGCTTATTGATTGTTTTTATCATTAAGATTGCTACATATTGCATTTTTTAGAGTTTTATGGTCTTTTGATCAAAGGCACCATGTATATTTTATTTTGTGGTCTTTTTAAAACACTATGGGGCCTACGCAGTAAAGGTTAAAAAAAAATATTGCCAGGGCCATTTAAAGCGCCATTTTTTGGAGCGTTGCTATCACGGTATTCAGAAAGCCTTCATTACCTGTCATAGTAAAATTCCCAAACAAGCGAGTTGCTGGCAGCGATTGGATCGACCCTCTAAAAAGGCCTAAACTGGCAATTCATTTCTGCTGCAGAGAGAGCTGCTCAGAGAGAGTCGCCTCTCCCAGGCGAAAATGTCGCCCGAAAATTATGTTTTTTGATATGCATTTTAGTACTAGTGTAGATGTGCATGGGGGTCTACGGAGCGGATCACGTGACGCAGGACATCTCCATGCATAGGAGATACCGGCACCCCATAAAGGGCCTGTATCTCGGGAAGCAGTGGGTCCCCGGACATTAAACCAATGCGGTTCTACTCCGGAGACCCCCTGCTCACCTACACTAGGAATCAAATGTATATTAAAAAACATTTACTAAGCATAAATACACCAACCCCCCCCAAGCCCACATACTGTAATGTAAAACCATTATTAATTTTTAAGATACAGGCTTATACCCCAGGCTTATGGTAGTCCCTGGTGGGCCCGACAGGAGTCGGCAGGCCCCACAGTGCATCAGAGGGGGGTGCCCACAGGTGTCTGGGGTCTCCGGGTGGTCCACGCTAGTGCTGTGGGCATCCAGGTGGTCCCCGTTGGTCACTGTGGGCCACAATGGGGTCCACGGGTGGTCCCACGAGTGTCTGGGGGTCCCAAGATCATCCCCACATGTTTCTGGGGAACCTTGGGTGGTTCCCATGGGGTCTGGATGCCCTCAGGTGGTTCCCACATGGGTCTGGGGCCCGAGGGTCTGCGAGGCCCCAACAGCTGTGGGGCCCCTGGTTCTTCCCTGCAGGTGTCCCTCGTGGGTCCGCAGGTGGTACCCGTGGGCATCCGGTGGACCTCTGGTTGTACCCATGGGCATCCGGGGGTCCTCAGGTGGTCTCCATAGGTTTCCGCAGACCTAAAGTACCAACCCTGTATGTAAAAAAAATAAAACATGGCCTACATTTAAATAAATACAACCCCCCCCCCCCCACCTGAGACATACAGTACAGTAATGGACAAAATAACTATTATCCAGATTTGGATAATAGATTATTTGGCCATTATTAAACACAACATTAACCAGCATAAATACACTAAATAAATACAGTTCTACTTAACACAGCAATATGAAGGGTGTCCTTATCAGCATACTTCGGGTCCCTGTCCTCCGTTGTCATAAAGCATACATAATAAATACATTCTAATGGCCCCTAACCCATAGATCACCTTAGCGGTTAATAACCGCTATAGTAATTAAGGGGTAACCCCACCCTGCCCTGCTAGCCACCTGGGAGGCCTAACCACCCACCCCGCACCCACTATACCCACCATGTACCCATTGAGTAGTATAGTGGTACATCATACCCATATAATAATATTGGCATGATAAGCCTGTATAGCACTCAATGGGCAACCTAATCAAAATACATTAATGCTCAAAACACACAATAATAAAACATTACAAAACTCCAAAAAATCATAATTCACTAAATAAAAACAATAGCCAGCTAAGGCAATTAATACAAGCAATAACCAGATCAACAATGAATTAATTAAACCAGTAACTAATCAAACCAATTAATTAATACAACAGCAATGAATTAATTGTACCAGTAACAAAACCAATTAATTAATACAACAGAAATGAATTAATTGAAACATTAACCTACAAAGAAATTAATTATTTAAAAATATCTGAAACACAACCAAAGCATTAGCCAAAACAACACATCATTAATTAAAAACGAAAATCAATTGCCAACATTTAGTTTAAATAAAGCAGCACGATACCAAACAATTACATCCACATAATAAACTGACACTGCAATAAGCAACATCAATACAAAGCAAGAAATGCCCCCAAAATATTGTCCTAATTATGTATTGATCTGTACCCTAAAGTGGTACAAATGAATGCATTATCAGTCAATGTGCCAAAAAAAAAAAAATACACATCCAATGTCAAAACCAGTAAAGAAAAATACATTTAGAAACATAAAATATTTTACTAACCATTAGAAGTGCTGGCCCTCTGACTCCTGGGGAAACCCGAAGCTCACGTACCTCGAAGGCCTCCAAACAGCATCCGATGCCATCCGCCATGAAGATCCGGATCAGGTACCCAAATCTTCTTTCTTCTATCTTTAATCAGCTTCCCCTATCTTCATCTGTCATATTTCTTGATCTTCTTAATCGTCTATGTTCTTCTTGTAATCAAAAAAGTCCCATGGTAGATCCCAACTGATGTTGTCTCGTCATCTTCTTGGGCTCAAATTAGGCGAAACGGCCTTAAATAGTGCTTGTGATGTCACATTTGGGCGGGAACTGGTTTAACAGCCATCTGATTGGCTGTTAAAACCCTGTGCCGACTTTATTTTTTTTTAAATTATGTCATTTAAAGATAATGATGCCAGCCAATCAGAATGGCTGTGCCTATTTTCCTTTTAACATGACGACACTAAATCCAAAATGGCCGGTATTTCAGCCAATCAGATTGTGGGAACTAAATCCACAATCTGATTGGTGTTAGTACACATGTGACTTCCTTTGGATGATGTCACATACTTGACCTAAAATGACTCCGTCACATGGTGTACAACAACCAATCAGATTGGGAAATTGGTTCCCACGACTGAAATACAATGTGACGCCGGCCATCTTGGATTTCTTTCTTGGAAATCTCACTACAGGGACAACAAAATCCAGGATCACTCCTAAGAACAAACTGATGCTACTAAATGAAAACTAGCCAGTCCCACACTAGAACAACAAGTCCATGAAACACAGAATAAATGAACTGTCCATGAGCCTCTCTTCCGTTCACTGAACCACACGTGTATTGTAATATAATAATCACACCCCTTAGGAGTACATGGAGAATGACTAACACGGGTAGGGGCTAGTTGTGGTAGGGAGGAATGAATAGCAGTGATACCGCCGCGTCTCCTAAAAGGAAGCGCAGGCTAAGTACACCGCTACCCTCCGTCACTGCCCTCTTATCCCGGTGTCAACCACGGACTCAGAAATCCTCTCACGGAGGTAGGGGAAGGGAGATAACTCACAGTCTTGACTCGCCGGGCTCCGGTCTGCGATGACGTCACTTGGACTGTGAACCGGAAGAGGAAGTCAGCGTGCTCCAGCCAAAGGTAAGTAATACAAAAATAGAAAGTTGCGGGGCGGTTCACTGCTGCCGCCGGGGTATGAATGTAAACACGCAAAATGCAATAAAAAAGGTATTTATTTGTGCATATTAACAAGTGCGCTGCAGAGCCAACCTACCGTTTCTTCCTAGCAGGAACTTTACAAAGTGTTGTGTTGACAAAGTTCCTGCTAGGAACGAACGCATCAGAGTTGGCTCTGCAGCGCCATCTGTGTAATCCACAAATAAATACCTTTTTATTGCATTTTGCGTGTTTACATTCATACCCCGGCGGCAGCAGTGAACCCCCCGCAACTTTCTATTTTTGTGTCACTACAGGGACAGACTGGGCTCAGGATGCCGCGCAGCAGAACGGAGAAACCAATATATCAGGTCTGTACAAGGGTAAAAAAGAGGACACGCTCTTGAAATAGGCTCCTGTGAGAGACGAAAGGTTGGGAATTAAACTGCATCTCTGTTTCCATTTTGAGCGTCTGTCCTCTTTTTGCCCATATATATATATTTATATATTATATATTATATATATTATATATATATATATTATATATAAACCAACTGTAATATTACTGTATGTTCATTTGCATGTCTTAGACAGGTCTGCAACCCTGTCTTTCCCCATCATCGCCCAGCATCCAGCGCTTCCACTGCAGCACGGGATTCTGGGAATGACATCAAATGAGCATCAGTGCCACCTTTTGTCTCAAGCTCGTATTACGCAAGCAAATCCTCAAGCCAATGCATGCTGTTTTAAACACAGCTTTGACAGAGGCTGGGATGAGATGCAAAGCCTTAAACCCCCTCACGACATGTTTCAACCTTGATGGGTATCATCAGTGTGAGGTTGGTCTTAATGGCTAAGCAGGTTTGAGACTAGACTAGGTAATCACCACTATTATTAAGGTTATGGTGGGTAAAAAATGGGGATGATGGGGAAAGACAGGGTTGCAGACCTGTCTAAGACATGCAAATGAACATACAGTAATATTTTCAGTTTTTTTATGCTTTACTGTGGAGGCTTTTTGTCAATTTATTTACCCACCATACCTAATAATAGTGGTATATATTATATATATATATATATAATATATATATACATGTAGAGGTATCAGTACCGTGTTAGCCGAGCTTCAATAAATTATGAAAATATGGAAGATACCACATTGTACCACACTCAAAGAAGAAGAGATCAGTGTATCTCGAAAGCTCGCACAAATAAAAGCATTTCGTTAGCCACAGAACGGTATCATCTATTTATTTTTTGATTATATATATATATATATTTATATATATATATATATATATAGATATAGATATCCGATGGGCCATTAGTCTCTGCAGAATTGTCACTGAAATGTTTGCCGCATGTACCCAGCATGTACTTTGATCTTGTTGGTGATAGCCCCGATTTTCCAAGGCAAGTTTAGGTAAGTTCTGAATACTTGTCGGCGCACACACAACACACACATATATAATATATATATATATATATATATATATATTTTTTCTATTATTTTTATTCTATTTTGTTCTCTTCTTCTCTCTCTTCCTTCTTTTTCTCTTGTGTGTGTGCGCCGACAGTATTCTAGAACTTCCTTACTTGCCTTGGTCTGGGCTATCACCACAAGATCCAGTACATGCTGGGTACATGCGGCAACCTATCGTGACAATTTTCAGAGACTAATGGCCCATCGGATTAACACAGGCAGGGGTCCATGGCAGTCCCATTCAGTTTGAATGGGACTCCCAGGGACCCCCGCTGTTAATCCGATGGGCCACTAGTCCGTCTGCAGAAATGTCCGAAATGTTGCAGCATGTCCCCAGCATGCAACCTGGGTCTTGTTGGTTGTTGCCCCAGATTGGTTTAGAATGCTCTTTGGACACTAAGTATATATATATATAGATATACTCTATATATATTATATATCATATAGTATCTATCTATATATCTCTATCTTATTCTCTAATATTATTATATCTATCTTCTCTCATTCCTATCTCTACTCTCTTATCTCTATCCTATCTTCTCTTCTCTTCTCCTCTCTCTTCTCTCTCCTCTCTCTCTCCCTCTGTCCTCTGTGTTGCTCTCTCTCCTCTCTCTCTTTCTCTCTCTCTTTTTTCTCTCTCTCTCTCTCTCTCTCTCTCTCTCTTCTTCTTTCTCTCTCTCTCCTCTCTTCTCTCATCTCCCTCTCTCCCTCCCTCCTTCTCTCATCCTCCCCTCTCTCTCTCTCTCTCTCTCTTCTCTCTCACCCCCCTGCTCTCTCTCTCCCTCCCTCTTCTACTCTCTCTCTCTCCATCTCCCCCCCCCCCCACATATATACAGGTACATATAGCTTGCAGTGAGAAAGCTCTGAAGTAAACACTTAGGCTGTGGCCCACTGCCTGCACTGCATGCGCGTCTGCGAGGCTGGAGGAGCGTGCAGCCAAGTCCCCCAGTTTGCAGTGAGCTGCAAGGGAAAGACAAGGGGAGCATGATGGGGGCGTGGCCGTGATGTCACCCAGCAGGTTCGCCCTCATTGGCTGAGCTGCCAGGGGAGTGGCCTAGCACTTTGGTGTGACTCCTTATCTCAATTTTTTTGAGAGCAGGAGTTCCTCTAGGTGTAGTTCAGTGGCCCCCCCTCGCAGAGGGCCCGGCCCCATTGTGGGGGAGCTCTTGTCCCTGCAGTGTCCACAACAACGGCCGGTTCAGTAGCCAGCGGGGAGCTGGCTATAAGTGGAATTACATACTTCAAATGGTTTTTAATCAGCAGAATGTTTGCACAAATGTTTGTGGGGTTACCAAGAAATAGAAATGTTTGACTGAAAGTCTGTAGGCTGAACTTTAACACATTTACTCATCCCTATTATAGGAGATGTGAAATAAACCTGTTTTTTTTTGGGGGGGGGGGGTGTTAAACCAAGACAGAAGACATTAAATCAGTGAACGTGTGTCTTCCTCAAGAGTTGGAAGCTCAATAAAGTAAAAAGAGGGATGGGTGCAAATGTTAGGATTTTTTTTGAATATACAACATATTCATTTTAGTTGGCTCTGTCCCTTTGCATTATCTCATACAGTACGGTACGTTTGAGATTTAGGGTTAAATATGTTACTGAGCGAAATGTAGCAAGAATGTGAAGGATCAAAAAAGCAGCCGAAATCCCAAAATCTAATTGTTGTGTAGCACCTAAAGGTAATCAAGATAACAAAAAACAGAGTAATTTGGGAGCTGGGGCAGGTTCTGTCAATCCCCAATTATCATTAAACATAAACTCATGGATACAAATTCAACACTATAATGGCATTTTGGTTAGAAAAAAATCATTGATTACATATTATGACAATGTGTCATTATATCTTGTAAGACAAGAAATAAAAATAAAAAACAATAAATCATGGAACAATATAAGTATTATTAGTTCTCTCTTGTATATAGATGATCTAGTGTCTAGCAAGGATATATCAAGCATAACTATTCAGACACAATGATTGATATAATCAATCAATATAGATCATACAGTATTTAGACAGTTTGGAATGAATGAATCCAAAGCAAAAATCCAGAAGGCCTCACGTTGATAAAGATTTTTAACTCTATCGCCTCCTCGAATGTGTGGTTTAACATATTCAATAATTATACAGCCGCGGCCCTTTTATTCTCCAACATCTCCGAATTTTTTCGGGGATTTTTTCCTGAATGACACGCACTTCACCGCACTTCACCACGTTCATGCCGCATTCTGACCGCATTCATACCGCATTCATGCCGGCATCACCCGCGGTTGATGTGTTAATTGATGTGTTTATTGATAATTGTTCGGATTTAATTGGTTGCAATTCTTCGCGTATCCGCCAGGTGGCAGATATTCATGAATTGTAATGCGCATGCGCTTCAGTAATGTGTCGACTTGCAGGTGTTTAAAATTACCACAGTGGTCCATTGTAAATTGGCTTTGGTACTGAAGAAGTTACAATAATGTATCAATTTAGGCTTTTCAGTTTAAAAAATACATGCACAGTGTCTGGGGTTTTATTGTCCTGAGAGTTCCGAGATGAGTGCACAACTGCA
This sequence comes from Ascaphus truei, assembly GCA_036426205.1. Taxonomy (NCBI): domain Eukaryota; kingdom Metazoa; phylum Chordata; class Amphibia; order Anura; family Ascaphidae; genus Ascaphus; species Ascaphus truei. Next base: position 66,728 of record WSYH01002924.1, read on the forward strand.
GTCCGTGTTCCAAAAACCCGACAGATCGTACGCTTACAGTGGCGGCCGCCTTTAGTCTAAATTGGCTAGATCCGCGATTTTCAGATTATCCCAGTTATGTGCGGTTTTGTGTCGTTTTCGGCCGGAGTGAACTGCGTTATTTTCGCGCTCGTGATATTAGCGTTATATTCTCGCTGTTTGCAATACTGCAATGCCGTGTAAAAACTCAGGGGGGTGTTTTCGAGCTGTTGTCTTGGAAGTCTAATACCTTCGCGGTTCAACCTACGTCAGTACACAGTCTGTGTCTGCGCGTGCAGTAATTGTAAATTTGCATATTTAAAGTATACATGCATTTGCAGTGCTCTTCTGCAGTACAGTACAGTATGTCTCATTTGAAAATTGTTGAAATGCATAGGCGTGTACTGTACTGTAACAGTGTCACATTTCGGCATATACAGCGCTGTCCCCTCGCTCAGGATAATTAACTGCACTGTAGGGTATTTCAACTTCTTATCTTCTGTGCAATGCAGTACATCTCTCCCACACCATTCCTTTGAACGTGTGTCTGGTTTCAATCACATTCCTGCTTGACAGCAGGAATTTACTGCACATGCGCCTGTAACTTTGCCCACCACTGCTTGCTTGAGTGAGTGAAAAAAAAAATTTATTCTAATTTTTTTCTCCACAAGCCTGCAAAAACCATCTTACTGTATTACGCTATTCAATCTGTGCTCTACAGTAGCTTTTGTCTGCGACCCTGTGCGTTTGACTGCACATGGTTGATTTGTGTGCTTTTTACGTACTGTATTTGGGGGTGTATTATTATGATGAACTGCCTTTTGAAATTAATGTATGTCTTTAGCTTTGAACTTCATGCGGCTCTCTTTAATTTTTTGAATCTTGCCATTGTGTTTTTAATCCGTCCATAGCCGAGCTTCAAAGCCTCACTGCGCCTGCGTGTTATCCTTGTTAAGATGGGAGCTATTTAGCTGCTTAGCTGCTTACTGCGCATGAGTCACCCAACCCCCCCTCTCCACAGAGTCATTCGACAGACACCTGCACAGAGTAATTCATTTTCTGAAGTTAGTCATTGTGTTTTTAATCTGTCCCTAGCCGAGCGTCAATCGCCTCACTGCGCCAGCGTGTACTCTAAGCCTCTTTGAGATGGGAGCTAGTTGCTTACTGTGCATGAGTCACCCAACCCCCTCCCCTCTCCACAGAGTCATTAATTTTCTGAATCTTGCCATTTTGTTCTTAATCCGTTCATAGCTGAGCTTCAAAGCCGCACTGCGCCTGCGTGTGATCCTTTTTCAGATGGGAGCTATTTAGCTGCTTAGCTGCTTACTGCGCATGAGTCACCCAACCCCCCCCCTCTCCACAGAGTCGTTAATTTTCTGAATCTTGCCATTGTGTTCTTAATCCGTCCATAGCCGAGCTACAGTACAAATCCTCACTGTGCCTGCGTGTAATTCTCTTTGAGACGGGAGCTTTGAGGCTTTGTTTACGGCAACGTTTTGGAAAATCCCTTCTCGAATTTGATTTGCACAGAGCATCACCTTGATATAATAAAAATAATAATAATAATAGCATGTTTTTGTATAGCGCTGTTAGTTACAGTATACGTTGCGCTTTCCAGAGACATTTTGCAGGCACAGGTCCCTCCCTGTCCCGTGGAGCTCACAATCTACTGTATGTTTTTGGTGCCTGAGGCACAGGGAGATAAAGTGACTTGCTTTTTATGTACTGTATTTGGGGGTTGTATTTGGGGATGTATTGATCAAATTATTATGATGAACTGCCTTTTGAAATTACTGTCCTCTACTCTACAGTATGTAATTTCTTTGAACTGCAGCACAACTAATCCTTCATCTCTCCCCCACGCACACACAAACTCTTTTCGACAGACACCTCCACAGAGCCATTCATTTTCTGAAGTTAGTGTGTTTTTAATCCGTCCCTAGCCGAGCGTCAATCGCCTCACTGTGCCTGCGTGTACTCTAAGCCTCTTTGAGATGGGAGCTAGCTGATTACTGCACATGACTCACCCAACCCCCCCCCCAACCCTTTGAGGCTTTGTTTATGGTAACGCTTTGGAAAATCCCTTCTCGAATTTGAAATGTAAATCTGATTTGCACAGCATTGTGAGAATTGAGAGTAAAAAAAACCATTAACTGATTCATGTTGTTTTGTCATTCATTCTTATACTGTAGGGGTGGGGGGGGGGGTGAAGGAAAATCTGTTATTTCCTCCCCGGGCTTCAGAACAGAGAGGAACTTTTCCTCTGCCAGGTACACTGAAGCCTTGTGACTGGATACACTATCTGCACCTGTTTGCAGCAGACTTCCCCGGAAGCTTTCACGCCCTGCAACTGTTATCTCCGGTCTTTGGTGAACTTCAGGCCTGGAAGACAAACGAAATGAAACGTAACGCACGCCAGGTTTCAAATCCTTTGTCTCAATTTATTACTCATAGGGTAATGATTTTTATACAGAAAAAAAAAAGATATTGGTTAGAGGCGTAACATAGGCGTATCATAGGCGTGACATAGGCGTATACTAGGTGTGTCTTGGGCGTAGCTTTGATTAGAGGCGTGATTTAGGGGCAGGACATATTAGTGGCGTGACTTTTGAGACGTGTCTTTTTCAATACAAGCAATTGTCTAAATACATAGCTTATTCATTGTCTGTTATCAAAAGAGACCTTGAGTCTTGCAACTATATTACACTATTTTGCTTCTTGCAGAGAACCATTCTATTATATTCTACTAAAACACCAGGAAATTGACATCACAAAAGTATCTAGTAATATCCTGACCAGGAAGAAAGGAAATGCAATTTAGCAGAGAAACTGAGTGCATTTATGAATTATATTTCAGCAAAAGGCTGACTACAGAATCTTAACTAGTTATGACCATACAAAATGGAAGCTTAACATGAGTGAAGATTCTGGCCTGACATACTGGTCCTAACAGGGGGTGTGGTTGTTGTCAATGATTATGATTACCAGGAATGTGAATAAATATTTATTTTATTTCATCAGGAATAAAAAAATACAAATATAAAAATAATCATGAATAATACATAATGCAGTCTTTATTAAGTTCTTCTGGCAGATTGAAATTGGATAAACATTTAGAAAACATTTGTAAAACATGGAGAAACATGAATTATGCACATTTATTAGAATATTATGTAATAATATATATACACTGTAATGTATAATATATGTATACTGTATATATATATATATAGTATACTGTACATAGTATACTGTACATAGTAATATGATTTTTACCGTCGTTATCTTGTTCCTCATTCCGTGTACAGTACAGTAGTTCATTGAGAGAGGAGAGGTTTTGTGTACATCAATACTGCTGTTTATATACTGTACATTTGACTGTACAAACAGATTAGACTGGACACAACACCCCACCTCCCCCCAGGCCACCCTTTTTTCCTGAAACGACAAGAAAACAAATAATTAGTGCAGTTACTATATGTGCGTACTGTATTATGGCATTGTGTGATATGTAGTACTACTTTAGATGGCTGGTGCTGCTTTCACTGAAAAGAAAAAAAATGACCAGTTAGTAGGCAGTTACTGTACTGCTGCGGCCAAGTTTATTCGAGCATTTGCCCGTTCTTGGCCGCAGCAGTAGCCTGAGGGTGACGGGCGTGCGCCGAAGCAGCGGAAGAGCGCCCTCCGATCGGGGCGCTCTCCCTAACGCTGACGGGTCCGCCGGGTCCCCGAACCCCCTGCCCCGTCCCCCACATCGCGGGACAACCAGGGCTCCCTCGGGGACCCTGGACGCGTTGCAGGGGGCGCAGGCTCCCGAAGACGCGTTGACCGCGCTTCTATGACGACGCGGCACGCCGAGGGGCGGCCACTAGCAAGCCGGAAATCTCCCGGCTTGCGGATCTGGCCGATGCGCAATAAAGCGTGTCGGTAGTGTACTACTGTCAAACTAGTCTACTGTATACTGGAACTACTGTATACTCTGACTACTGTTAAATACTACTGTATGTAACCTAATGGCTGGTGCTGCTCTCTCTGTAAAGAAAAAACTGAAACTACTGTACTGTATACTCTGACTATTGGGAAAGAAAAAATCTGTGCCATACTTATAATCTGGGCTCGATGCCTACCTTCCTTTCCCAAGTAATGCCTTATGGTGAGTTATGTCCTGCACTAAGCATAGAGCACTGACCACAATGTCGTACTTGTAAAGTCTCGGCCACACTCTCAAATATTATGAAGAGTATTGTGAGATTTTATAAAGAAAGGTCACTCAGAGTTTGTTAAATAAGTTGTCATTTATTGTATCACAACAATATTCAGAAATATCAGAATATCACAACAAGCTTCTTATAAGCTGATGGCTAGCAGTTACAGTATGTTACCAATCCATTCCTACCTTGCAGAGATTATATAGCTATATATGCATTGTCATACTCACAAACCAAAAGATATTATGATAGGTCGCCAGTCCCAGCTCAAGTCTCATCTGTGTGACTTCACACCTAAGTTTCAGTTCTGGTTTAACATGGAGTAGTGCAACCTATTATAGTGTCTCATTGTTTGCTGCGTACGTGTGACACGTCATGTGTCCATGCTCTGTGGTTAGTGACGTATGTTGTTTACCATTAGGAATTACAGTTACTGACGTATGATATATTTCATATTATCCCGTTAGACCACGGTTTGTTTACGTGGTTAGTTCCCCTTTTATGCCTATGTAACCTGTCCCATATCCTGTCACTTCTCAGCAAAACAAGCTATTATTTCTAAGACAAGAAAAGCCGGATTTTAACAGATATACTCTAAGCTATACTAGGCCTTATAATGATACTATGTATATATGTACCTGTGACCTGTATTCATTATGCGTTATATGCCAGAAAATACCTGTAATCCATAACACCCTCTCCTACACATAATTATCATATTTTTGCAAATGCAGAAAAACTATCAAAGCAGAAAATATTCATTATGTGTACTTTTGGAAGCAGTGTCACCGCTCTATGTTTGATGAGCTTGAACTCACAGGAGTATGTGATTGATCGCCAAAACACCCACAACGCGCATATGTGCACAAGTTTACCCACGATGGGAAGGTATCAATTTGTGTAAAAATCACCCAATTGTAAAGCGGGTTGATGTTGACGTTCATACATACTTAAAAAGCGTAGTATCCCAATGGGCCCCAAAACAATGTTTGATGTTTATTACCTGAACATCAAACAAAGTGGTACAATTATATGACCCGTGGCTAACAATGCGATATGACCTTCTTCATTGAATAAACGAACATTTGAAATATTTGACGGTGAATGTCTCTACACTTGAAGTTGGGTTGATCACCAGAAGATAGAAGATTTCACTTGCCAAAAATTACATAACATTAGCAAGCTACGCGGTAGCAATATCCCTTAGGTGTTAAAACTGAAAACGGTCCTGAGGAAGCAAGAGAGTTCTGATACATAAAGTCTCTCACGGTTTGTGAACTGCATGCCTTGCGTGGTTTCGATGTGCAAAACCAGTTCATCTAAGTACATCCTCATGGAAGTTTGTGGACCGTGGTAGACGCAAGATTTGTGAAGTATCTTTCTTTTCGTCTGTGTCCTTGCAACAAGCATACTGCAGCACGGTTAGATTTGACCTGTGTGCTTAAAACAGTATATTAGTATCTAGGTAAAAATATAAGAATATGCTAGAAAGCAAAATGTGATTAAGCTGAAGCCTCTTCACTTCAGAAGAAAAGAGAAATACGAAGCAAAATAACAAGGATTATTACCCTAAATAAAAAACAATTTGGTTTCAAATAACCTAGGATTCCAAACGCATTTCCTAGTCCACTAAAAATACTTTTACCAGTAGTTGGTAGGCTAGTGCCTATTTTTGTCCAAAAATTACCTGTCATTGGCCAAAAAGTTTTCAATGATTCACCTAGTGTAGTTAACCACTGGGGAAAATCACCCGGGTGTAAATCAACAGTGTAATTCACTGTGAACTCTCTGTAAAAGGGTATTACTATATCTGTGTGAACCCATGTAATCTTCATTTTCTTTAAATGTGCCAAATGGCTGTCATGTGAGGAAGGATCAGTGTGATAGCTGGTACCTGGAAATGTACCCAGATCTGAGTGTCTGAATTCCAGAGGTGGAATAAGTGTATACCATAACCACTGTATACTCCCATTACCGTGACAAGTGATTCCTGAAAAGGGGAATATCGCAATCCTCTTCTGTAGATAATACTATGTAACTCCCATATCTAAGCTGTGAATTAATGTAAAAGGAGTTTCATAAGGTGTTGCAGTTATCGGGCAGTTGCTACCCTTTGTTTTGATCATTGCAAGGCAATGTGCTGTACAATGTCATCTGACAAATTAAATAACCTCTATCAACACATCTTATAGTGCTGATGAAAATTCATCACGATCACATTTCACAGACATGTACTGAAATGGTTGAGCACCTGCACCCTTGCGAAATAGAACCTGTGGTTGTGTTAGTGTCCAAAGTTAGCAGTTCCCAATTTGTTGTATAAAACCTCTCCTGGAATAAATAATTCATAGTACAGACACACTTCCCATAAAGAGTCATCAGGGTTTAACCCGTCTGTGTTTTCTTTCTGTATGTCATAAACTGTGTTTGTGAAACATAGCCAGATCTCAGATTCTTTTGGACTTAAATAAGAGTCTGTGTGATCGCAATGAATTTAAAAGTGATATGTCAACCTTTTTACTTTGGCATGTTAACCTGGATCGAAGTAATGTTTAAGAATAACCAAGCTTTAATTTCTTCAGATAACACTGTTATGTCTGAATTGTGTAAGGAAGCAAATTTTTTATCATGTGGATCTCTTAACACCAAAATACCTCTCCTTTCAATTCTTCATCATTTGAGTCAGAGATTTGACTTATAACAAACAGAATCACTCAGCAGGTGTCCTGTGGTTATAAGAACATCATTGTTAGTAAGCAATTTTCTTGTAATGTTTTACTTGAAACTTTACATTCTTCATGAACTCTGTATCATTTTCATAATACACTATGGCATTAATTGTTGCATTCGTACCCCACATTGCCTCTGAGTAGGGCATATTAACAATATTATGTGTGGTGCACGTGTCATATCACAGGGGTTTATCCTCTGGAGCTATGGAACATTCATCAAATGCTCATTGCTGCCCTGTTACCTTGTCTACATTCTATGCAAACAATCATGAGACATTTCTGGAACAGGGGTAGACTTTGTAATTAGGTTTCATAATCATTATTAGCTCCACACATTGCAAAAACCCCTCGTAACCCAGAAAAATGTAAAAATCCTTGATCAATCATTTTCGGTTGCCAATTAAAATAGCCTTCCGTGAGATTGAATAAAAGAACACGGTTTACAAACCGTATTTGATACTGTAGTGTCTTACCACAGATTCTTCAGATTGATCAATTATCCAATGTGATACCACAACGCATTCTTGAAAACCTTAACATGAATGGCTGTAGTATGTAGTATTGCCAAATGTAGCAAAGCATGGTTGAGTGCAAGTGTCCCTGCTGTAGTTCCAAATAACCATACCATCACCTTGTGTATTCCATTCTTATCGGGAGTGCCTGCTGTCTGTAGCTGTCCAGTTTTTTAGAATCTTCATCACATCTTGTAGTTTGTGTAACAGGTCCTCAGCGGTTATGATGAGTTCCACCATTCTGAGTAATACTGTCAGAGCAAAAACAGCAGAAGTATAAGGTCTTACCCCTCCATGTTCTGTACTCTTCTCTTCAGCACCTTCGCGAAATGCCACTCTTGGTCAGTCTGTCAGTTGGGAACCGAATCCGTTCTGAGTGATTTGACCTGTATTCAGATAAAAATAGGGTTGCTTATACCTTATATTGTCCATTGGTCCACCAGGCCGAGTGTGCATGATCAGCTTTCACTCCTTCGTTGGCCATTTACGTGTCCTGAAAGTCAATGAATAGCAATGTCCAATTCAGCATGACAAGTTGTTCACTGTAGCTTTGCTGCTTCCATGGTCATGAAGGGGTAAAATCATATTTCAGGGCTTGTAGATTGCAGCTTCTTGCATCTGTGCATTCAGATGTTTGTGTCACCAGCTTCCTTCCTTCTGGCGTATTACCTCTTCTTTAGCTAGCACAGTAGAATCAAACAGCACAACCTGTGAAATCCCCAACAGTCTTCGTTTCTGGATGATCAGGTAATTCTAGGTCTTCCTTGGCTCCAACAACACAATCCCCTTATTGACTGGACTGACAAGAGACCTATATAATGGGGTGTTGCCTCTGAGATTGCTCCTGTTTCCTCGGTACAACTTATCGCTGGCATAGAGACCAGTGCTCCTGCAAAAACGACACTGCCTGAAGTATATGCAGAATTCATTGATGTTTTTGATAAAGTTCGCTCTGAAACTCTACCTCCGCACCGTCCTTATGATTGCGCCATTGAGCTTCTACCCGGTGCCATTCTTCCTAAAGGCAGATCCTATCCCTTGTCCCTTCCTGAGACTAAGGCTATGTCCGAATATATTCAGGAGAACTTAAAGAGAGGGTTCTTCAGAGCTTCTTCCTCTCCAGCCGGGCTGGATTCTTTTTCTTTAGGAAGAAAGATGGTTCACTCCGTCCATGTAGGGTTTCTGCCTACCTTCCTCTCCCAAGTAATGCCTCGTGGTAAGTTATGTCCTGCACTAAGTAGAGAGCACTAACCACAATGTCGTACTTGTAGAGTCTCGGTCACACTCTCAAATATTATGAAGAGTATTGTGAGATTATTATAAAGAAAGGTCACTCAGAGTTTGTATAAGATAAGGTTTGTCATTTATTGTATCACAACAATATTCAGAAATATCAGAAATATCACAACAAGCTTCTTATAAGATGATGGCTAGCAGTTACAGTATGTTACCAATCCATTCCTAACGATGCAGAGATTATATAGCTAATATGCATTGTCATACTCACAAACCAAAAGATATTATGATAGGTCAGCCAGTCCCAGCTCAAGTCTCATCTGTGTGACTTCACACCTAAGTTCAGTTCTGAAT